>JANHGL010007214.1:0-76250 GCA_024611195.1 Ceyx melanurus | reverse complement strand
AGCATAAAACAGCGTAAATGTTCTTCGTTTAAACCGCATATATATATATTTAGATATAGATGTATCTATTACATTATATCTTTATTCCTTAGAGTTTTATTATACTTTGTGTAATCTCCTTCTAAAATTATTAAATAGATACAGTAAATTAAATCCTGAATAAATGCATTGGGCCTGAGGCTAGTGACAGGAAAGTATTACTTTCTAAAGCAAATGTTGGTATAATTTGCTTTTCTTCCACTAACAGTTTTATAATTTCCATAGCTGCCAGGACATGATATTGGAAAGTAAGTCCTTGAACATCTGGAACAAGTATTAGTTCACTTGACTGACCAAAAAGAAAGGGAGATACAGGGATACATCTTAAACATATACTGAAAAAAAAAATGAGCAGAACCAGTACAGAAGAGGCCCCAGTACTGTGTTAAAATGGACATCACTGTTATATTAAACCAGTGTAGGGACATGAATTACAGACTGTTAGAGATGACATACCAACAAATATCTCTAATCCACCACTGCAAGGGACTAAAAGAAAATGTTTGCAAAGAAGCAAGCCAGTTAAGCCTGGAGTCTGGCTCTGCATATGTGGGTGAGCATATATGACAAACAGAGAAATTGTAATTCATTCCATCTGGTTTTAGACAATGCATAACATGCTAGGACAGCCCTGGCCCTCCCCGGCCCTGCCTTTGGGGTCCATATGTTGTTTATGGGATGATGTAAAGAGAAACCTATCTCTGTTGCTGCTCTGTACTTGGAAACTGGCCCTCATGCAGGCCAGTGAGTGATCAATAAGCTTTGCACTCTGTTCTTAATTCAAATGCAAATACAATCCTGCCAAAGAGTGATTTAATTTTTCATCCTACTTTCCCCTACTTCTGGATCTCAATGTCAAACCAACATCTGATTATCAGCCATCATATCTGAATGGCAATCAACATATGTTGCAAGGGGTCAACCAAGGGCTGTGCAGCTCCAGCCCCCTGAGTGCTGATTCCTGTTCTGCACTTCTCCAGCACAGCACAGAACAACATCTTGGCTTTTCTATGCTTCCAGGATCCAAGCCCCTAGGAGATTAGAGGAGATAGCCTTGTGTTATTTTTGCAGTATCTCAAACCTTCACCATTGGGGTTGTCAGATTTACTAAAGCCAAAAGTCTCTGACATTCCTTCCAGTTTGAATTCCCCAAAATCCAACATCCTCATCCTGTATCAGATTTTTTCAAAATGCCTCTTCCTTCTTCTTCAGCTATAAACATGAACCCTTCATGTCTGTGAAACAATATCACATCTTCTTACTTTGCATATCATCCCTTTTACTTCCGTTTCTATGTCACACTCAGCAGTTCAGGAACCCATCCAATTTGTTAATCTCTAACACCATTGTGCAGCCTTCCACATTTACCCCTGACTAGTTACTTGCTTCACAAAGACTCTCTTGCATGCCACATTCCTCTTCCCTTTAGGGTAAGGAGTTGCCCATAGGAGACTGGAGCCATGTGGTGATGCAACAGGCACTTGTTTTCTATTTGAAGGATTTGGGGTCTTTCATCCCTTTGCTTTGTCCCATCATCTTCAGATTTTCGGTCGTGCCAAACAGCCACATGGGAGTCTGCACATCACATGCTTCTCACAGAGCATTCAATTTCCATGTTTCACTTCCTGTGCATAGCAGGCTTTTGGCTATTGCCAAGTTCATTGTGCCTGCAGACATTCCCTAACAGCAGAAGCAACTTTGGCTCCTGATGGTATGTTTGATACTAATAAATGCCATTGTACAAAAAGCTGGAGTTTTAGAAGCATACAAGCAAAGGCTTCAGTGCTAAAGATCAAATCTCTTCACTTTCAGCAAGGCTTTTGCTGTGTGACTGGAAAATATTTGATTCAAGATGAATCACAGACCAAGACATAATTTTGTTAGTCGCTCACACTAACAGGAAAACAGGTTATGGTAATGCATACAACATCAGCTTTGTTAAGGTCCAATAAGGAGTGGCAAAGGCTGAAAACAGCACTAGGTAGTAATTTGTAGCTAAAGTCAGTGTCTCTAAGTGGCTCTGACAGGGAAACATTACTCGATGCTTATCTTGATGCAAATGGATTGTTCTTCACAATTAGGTGCTTTTGTTAGAGGATCACATTACAGTGCCTTACTATTCCAGCCTCAAGGGCATGCAGAGTCTGATGTGGTCAATTTGGCTGACAAGTATTAGAAGGCTGCCAATTTCATATAAGTCTTTTGCAAAGAGACAAAAGGTTGAATGGTGTCAAATTCACGGTGGAAGTTGTTGCGTTTGTTTGGTTTTTACTGGATCTCCATGATCAAGGCACTGGTTCTTACTTTTTTTTTCTCTCTTTTTTTTTTAATAAAAATGAAATGTAACTTTATTTTTAGAACCAATAAACTTAGCAGAAGCACTTCAGTTGCAAGGAGATAATTCATCTGACTATTGAAATGAGCAGGAATTCTGAAATGTCCGTTTTTCTAGCCATTATATCATTAGCCATTATATCATGGCCACATCGTTACTTTTCACTCACTGGCTTTTTATTCCTTCAAGGGAAGAATTCTAGATCAGGTTGAAATGTTCTCATGGTGTGGAACAACTCTTACTTTTTTTCAGTCGGGAAAGCTTACTCCCTGACCAACAAAAACAAAGACACTAACAAGCAGTTGGTCACAGTACAGTTCTGTGGAAATCACCATAGTGGTTTCAATCTGATAGGAGTGTTAGATGGCCTTTTTACGAGATCCTTTTGCTCTAAAATAAAGAAGCTTAAGAAATTACATACTAAAGTACCTTAATTGAAAATAGATCGGGTTACAAAATTAAGAAATCAAAGGCAGGAAATGCCAGTAGGAAGCTTTTCTATCCAGCCTCTCTTCTGCCCCCTCGTGTGACCGAAGTGTCTCTTCAATTATAAGTGCATTTTTTCCCTGCCTACAGGGACTTTGCCTGATCACCTGAGCATACACAATTAAGATAAATGGGTCTGCTCCTTTGCAACAAAGGCAGGGCTGCAGCAAGAAGCTCCAAGTTTTGTCACAGTAGGTTCCCATTGGCGACACTGAAGGCCAGAGTCTGAGCGACATCTCAAGCACCTCTTCTGCAGGGCTGTGGCAGGACACAAACACGAACCAGCCTAATTTAAATAATAGCTAAGTTAATGCCCGATTGTCACTGCCCCATTAAATCAGAACACTCTGTTTTGAGTCAGAATTAACTCATATTCCTGCTATGCTTGTTGCCTCTGACAGCCTTTGGGCTACTTAATCTTCAAACACCAGTGGTCAAGATGACACTTAATTTTGGTGGGTTTTTTTTCCTCATGGAAATGAAGTAGGCTGTTTGCTTTTTTTTTTTTTATTTTTTTTTTTTATTTTCTGGGCTCCTCAGTCTTCCTCATCCAAGTCAAAACTGTCTGGAGAAAGGAAATTGTTTCTCTGTTTGTGTAGCTCATCAGCTCCTGGTGCACAAGGACAGAGGTTAAAGTTCAGGAGGAATGTTGCCTTTGGGAACATTATTCCATGTAGCTCCTTCATTAGTACAATACTGAAGTAATGCCAATGTTTTATCTGAACAACAAGAAGAAAGGATGAGACAATGAAGATATAGAATCAGACAGCAAGAGAATCAACTTTATCCATGTTGCAGACACATAAAGATGACAATACTTTCAAGTCCAGCCCTGCGATGGAGCAATCCACCACTATGGGGTGGGAGAAGCAAAAGGGGTTAAAGGAGAAACCAATCTGAAACCACTTCAGTGAAACTCTGGAATAGTCCCTCAGGGAATGGAAATGAACAAACCAGCTGCAGGATGCACTACTCAAAGCAGACTTCTGCCTCTCCCTGGCCATACACTAGAAATAACAGTATTAAAAACACCCTGGTCCTTCTTGCCATGAGAAGCAACCTTGACTGCATAGGCTGCCATGCATTGATGAGAAACTAGCTGCTTTGATGGTGAAAGCCAGGTTAGGTCCTGTGCATGGACCTGGGCTCACAGTTGAGTCTCAGGAAACTCTTGAGATGAAAGCAGCCAATTATATTCAAAGGGCAATGGCTAAGCAAACCACAGCAGGCTGGAAAGATGGGATAGATGAATTGCTGAATGCAAGAAAAGTGGAGTTAAGTGAGTCCAGGTCTTGTCTCCAGAAGCTAGAAAAAGGCATTAGTTTGGACTGCAGTTCTGGTGAATTGCCTCCAATAAAAGCAGCCCTTGGAAGGATGAAGGTTCTGTGGTTATTTCCTGAGACTTAAGTCAAAATAACCATCCATATACACTAAACCAAGAAAAAAAAAATTTAAAAATACTCTTATTTTTGCCTTTTCTCCCTTCTAAGATAAAGGATTGGATTATTTATTTGCAAAACCTACATTTAACCTGCAGTGTAAGATTTTAGAAGTTTTTCTTGGTTTGGTTTTTTGTGTGTGTGTTTTGTTTTGTTTTGTTTTGTTTGTTTGTTGTTGTTTCGTTTGGTTTGGGTTTTTTATGTAATTATTATTAAGAAATTTCTGTGTAGTTATGCAATCTGATATCAAACCACCAAGGCAAAGGCAAAATGAGGACTGGGGTATAGGTGAAGGATATATGTACTGCAGCTCAGGACTGCATGGCAGTACCCACACACTGTGAAAGACAGTAGGCACAAAATGAAGTTCAAAGAGTCCACAGGTTACATGAGCAACTTGGTGAAGAAATGTCAGTTAGAAATGAGCAGCAGAAAACACCTCTGTTTTCCTATTGCTGTGGCTTTGCTTGGTGGCGATGACATACAAAGATTAAGTCTAACTGCATGAACTCCAGTTGTTTATCTCCTTCATTATCATCACCAGTAAGTGAAGGAGATGTGTGGGTGTCACCTGCAAAAAAAAAAGAAGTTGTATTTCTGAGAGAAAAACATCTGCAGATCAGACAAGGCAAATGGTTTTGTTTAATTCAGGCATATCCAGTTTCCTTCCCATCACTAATCTGCAGTACTGAATTTAGTCTCCTGGATTTCCTTAGCTTTATTATGCTGAGAGAGAGGGAGTCCAAGGAACTTGAGCAATATTAAGTGCACAGAATGATTGCAGATCACTGAGGTCATTTCTAAATCACTAAGAAAGATGTCCTGGCTCCCAGGGCACAGAGTTTGATTTTCCATCCCCTCTCCTCTCATCTGTTAAACTATAGGGATTTGCAACAAGAAAAGCTATCTACAATACATTTACAGAAGAACATTTTGTTCAGGCTGCTATCTAGAGATGATAGCATAAACTGGAAGCACTGGGTCAATACCCATGCCATGAACATTAGCATCTGTGTAGAAGATTTGGAAGATGTGGTCCTTCTGTGCTTGCATGTTTGTGTCTGTGACAGAGTAAATCTCTGCTTGCTGTATAAATTGCATAGAAATCACTATTTTAAGAAAGATGTAAAGCAAAGGCATTGCCTACATTGGAACTGCTGAGGAATACATTATGTATGGACATGCAAACAACTGTACAAACACAGATGAAAACTTTTGTCTTTTCTCCCTGTTATTGTGTATATATGTAAGAATAAAATTTAAAAAATGCAGTGAGCATGTCTTGGATTGAACATCAAGGAAAGTATGCTCATTGGTTCTAAAATATCTTTAGATTGATGATGTTTGACTTGGCTGTGTGCTGAGTTGGCTGGGTCAACTCACTGGCTTATGATATATAAGAATTATCCACAAAATGAAAAATTATAAATACAGAGTATGTATATTTAATATAAGACTTTCTGGATTTGCTGCATCTTGTTCTTGGATTTGAGATATACGTAAGACTCTGCCTTTTATGACTAAGCCCAGTGAAAACACTGATGACCATCTCTTCTTGACTGCATATCAGAGTGGATTCCCTGTAGCTCTGCTACAGCTGTTCTCATCATCAAACAAGAGTACATGTTGCACCCTTTTTGTGCCCCACCTGCAGCCCAAACAAACCAAAAACCTGACTAATCCTTTTAAACCAAGTGCAAAATATGACATTCAACTTCCCCACTAAACAGACTTCTTTACAAAAATTAAACTCACTTGTTTTCAATAGCTGCCATAATGAATGCTTGGTCAATAATGATTAGTTCCTTGTTCTTGCAAACAACAAGTTCTTGTGTCCGTTTACTGAGGGGAGGAATCCAGCTGATGTATCATTAATTGTGTGAGGAAGTTGCACATCTGTGCAACTTGCTGTGGGAGTGTCTTCTTCTCTCATGTAATGCTGGGTTTCAATCTGGGTCAACAAACTAATGTTTATCACTTTTGACTAGAGAACGGCATGAGAAAAATACCAGAACAAAGTATCTGTGCAATTTGAGGCACTGATCAATCCAGTGCTGCCTCTTGTTGAATGGCATAAGCCCTAGCAGCTGAGTATCATTCTTGGATTGGTTAGGAGTGAGTTCATGCTGTAATCTCTCCAACTTTAGGATCTCAGATGCATATAGGTTGCAAATACACAGCATACTAAATGTATATAGATTGCAAATACACAGGACACTAAAGGATCCAAGGCAGGGGTAAAATACAGGGAAGCAATAGGTTTAACTTGATAAAGGCAAACAGGAAGCAGAGACAAGTGCAGAGGATGCTGCGGGTGTTGGAAGGGCCAGCACTGCAGTTTCTGTGCTTACCTGGGTGACTCATCATCACTGGAACACTCACTTGCACTCAAATGTCCCTCCTCCTCCAGCAAGAGCCAGTGGGCTCTTCCTGCCTGGCCTCTCTGTGCTTCATCTCTACTAGGGAATTTTCTTGAAAGCACTTGGGCCAGCACTATACTGGGCTAGAAGTTGTACCTGTGACATATACAGACTATACATGTGACACACACAGGAGTGATGTGCCACTTCAAGTTTGAGGAGATTAAAAATGAAAAAAATGAAGGGGTAAGAAGAGACATGGTGGGTTCTCATAGAATCACAGAACGTTAGGGGTTGGAAGGGACCTAGATCATCTAGTCCGACCCCCCTGCCAGAGCAGGATCACCTAGACTAAGTCACACACCCACTCATGCACCAATACAAAGCTCAGCAGCTGTGAGGGCTGAAAGAATAACTGGACTGTTCTTCACACTGATTGTAACCTCTACCCCACATTACGTGCATACGCATCATCAACAAATGACTGTTACTCAAAGTACAGAAGGAAGTTGTTCTGTGGTTCTCTAGCCCCACCTTACCCCCTCAAATCAGAACATACTGGAGATGCTTTTCCCCACAGGGAATGTGTATATGGTTGGGAGTGTGTAAACATACACATGTAAAGTTAGTTCAGTGAGTATATGTTTCTTTTAGATTTACACCAGCATATTTTTCTATTTGCCCAGCTTTGCTCAGCATAATGTCTCCTTGCACAAATAGACCATGCTGCTCAGTGACTGCTGATTGCCCTGTTCTCTGCTTGGCAAAGCGTGGTCCTTTCTAGTGGAAAAAACCACGCCTGAAGAAACTTGCTGTTTGAATGCACGTCAGTCTGTTTGCAGAGTACATCTTATTAACTCTCTTGCCCCATCCTGGAGGGTGCAGAACTCTTGTGGCTTTTCACATGCATTTTACATCAGAATATAAACATGCAGACCTATGCTCTATATGGCAATGGTGTCTTGTTTCCAAAAAACCTAGCTGCTCCAGTGGAAGATACTAAGCCTTTATGATGAACCTTTATGATGGAGTGGCTTGTCCTGAAATAAACATATTTCTATCACTAGCTACCAATCATCTAATGGTCTTCAATAGGAGTTTTGAGAAATAATAATTATGATTTCCATTTTTCTACAACTGCAATCATTGTGATAACAAATATGCATTTATATTACAGTAATAATCAAAGATCTATTTTTTTTTAACTGTACAAGCTGGAAAGCAGTATTACATGCCCTGAAGAGTTTAGAGGGTTTAAAAGCAAGACAGATGAGAACACATTGTCTGGAAAACAGAATACAAGACAATGTAAGGAATTGTAGTGTGATTGGCATGTGTGGCTGTTTGCTTTTAAATTGGGTGTATAACCAAGGAAAATAGAATGAAAATAAAGGAATATATATTGTTACTACCTTCCAGGATTAGCTGGCTTTGATTTCAGTCAAGCACCAGTTTAATGCTTGAGATGAGGAAAACATTCTATATTCCACACTATACAACAGCAAACTGTTGGCGATGACTTCTGGGGATTTACACTGCTGCAGGAGTGTGGAATTTGAAAGTGGAGCCATCCTGTTTTTTTCACAACAGCACCTATAACCTGCCACAGACAGGAATCTGCAGAGTTTGCCTCCAGTTTCTGGAGAATTGGTTGAACAATTCCTCTCTTCCAGGGTTCTGACACCCTCATCAACTTCCTCTCTGCTCCATGTATCGTTGCTGAAGAGATTGGCAAGATGCTGTCAGATGCTTGTGAGACAGACTTCTTTGCATTGAGAGGAAGAGATGATCCTATTTTCCTTTCCTAAAAAAATGCTTTCTTCCACCAGCACATGACTTGGGCAGAACTGGGCTCTGCATTTTATGCCTCACCCTGACCTTGACCACAGCATTATATCCACTTCATTCATTAATTGCAGCAGTTCTCTTTTACTACAAGCTGTAAAAGGGGAGTAATAAACATAATGGCATTATGTACTGTACACTCAAATTCATGTTGTTATTCATTCTCTTACAGAAGAGACTGCTCGGGAGAATGGATTGCTGCTTAATTAGTCTTCTGCAGTGAGGAGGCCTTGGCAATTGGATCACGTTAATTCAGATTTCAACACCGATACTCTATTATCAAATACTTTTCCTTGGATCAAAACAAATTTGTCATCTACAGCCCATTTGCTTTGAGGTTCCAGCTGTGCTTCCAAAAATTAACTGACAGGGTAGGGAAATGGTTTATGGTAATGCTAAATGAAAGCACAAGTACTGTGCCCTCTTTGCAATATCAGCATATGCTGGCATTTGCTTCAAAAATCCTGAATCTTACTAATGACATAACTGTAAAAAGATATTACATTAGAGAAGGAATCTAACCTCCTATAGAAACAGTATAGCAACATACAAGTTGGTTTGAAGGACTAATATAAAAAATACAAGCACAGAGTCTGTCTAATGGTTCTTTTGCCCTCAAATCCAATGTCTCTGCTCTTGAAGCAGAGCCCTGTTGCTGTGGCTTGGTGAGTCCTGTGAGGACAGACATGTGAAGTTCCTTCAAAACCTCAGAAGCAGTTTAGCCATCCACTTGGCAACAGCCTGGCTCCTCAGAAGGTGAAAAGTCTCACTGTGAAGAGTGAGACACACAAAGAATAGCTGCACATTCAGAAAACCCTCCTGTTACAAACAAGAAAAAGAAGGACAAACAGAAGCTCTTAAAGGAATCGGACACTCTGAAGCAGCAAAACCACAAATCACTACAATACCCCTATTCCCCAGGAACAAGTATCTGACAGTGATTTAAAAGTCAGGAACTCCTGAATCACCAATATAGAGACCAATTCAGGCACTACAAGGCTGAACTATGCATGACAATGAAACAATTTTTTAGGCCATGGATTCTTTTAAAAGCCTTTGAGATCTCCTTACACTTTTAAAAAGCCCCGTATGGAGCCAAGATGTTGGACCATCTTATCTTTTCCCTGTTGAATAAAACAATTTTTCAAAAAGTTGCAGATGTTTTTACTGAAAAAGTATTTCAAGAGATAACTTGAAGCTAGAATCTTTCATTGAAAAGGAAAGCCCGACTGTAAACTTTTTATTTCTTTCTCACAGGAAGGAGGAGGGAGAAAATGTGGAATTTGTTCCATTATCTCAAAGCTAAAAATGGCAATCCCAATCTATGTAAAATATCTTTTCTTCTCTATTGATTTGTTTTAGGTTATGAAGGGCTAAGTCATCAGTATGGAGCAATTCCAGTGCTGCAGAAAAAAACCCATGAGATCTTTTTAGTGATGTATATGTCTCTGCAGTGTGATGTTTCTGCAAACTGCACTGAATTACCTGACTAGAAGTGTGAAAAAACAAAGGCAGCCTGCAGTGAGAAAATGAGACCCTGTGCAGAATCCACCTGCCAGTGAAGCAATTAAAGAGATTGACTTCTTAGAACAGCAATGATTGTCATTTGTATATGACACACAGCGGGCTAGAATTTCCTCAGATAATACTCCTGCATTACAGCACCTGGTGAAGACCATGTGATGATCACTAGATAGCTCACTACATTTTCAATAGTTTACACTAGTTTAATCTAAGCTTCTGAACATGTGTGAAAGAGAATAAGGGCTTCCTCTCCACACAGAGTGGAACTGAAAGACTTGCTTGTGTGCTTTTTATTTCCAGTAAATGGGTTTCTCAGAAAGTTTGTGGGCATATATCTCCCTCCTCTGGTGTACAATAAAGTAACACCCTGGTGGAAGATATGAGAGATCTCCTGTGGCAAAAATGAAAACTGGGAAAAACTCCTCAGTGAAGGACCACAAATGGTAAATCTTACAGGATATGTAAAATAAATCTTATGGGAGACAATATATTTCCTTTGCTCTTTGCTTCTCCATTTCATTATACTATAATTGTATAAATATAATATACATATATTTCTACACTTGGCCACCTTTTATCCATGGATAGTTTGCCCTATAAATAGTTCAGCCCCTGATATGATGTCAAATCTCCATGAAAGTCAAAGATATGGCAAGACTGGGAAACTGACAACAATGGATGAGTTGAAGGTTGAGGTACTCAACAACTTTCCTGGCTCAGTCTTCACTGTCAACGTCTCCCCAGACCTCTCAAGTGGATGGATCACAAGACAGGGAAGCAAATTGTCTCTCGGGTCACAACAACCCAATGAAAAGCTACAGGCTTGGGGAGGAGGGGCTGGAAAGATGCCTGACAGAAAAGGACCTGGATGTTCTAATTGAGAAGAGGCTGAATGTGAGCCATCAGTGTGCCCAGGTGCCCAAGAGAGACAATGGCATCCTGACTTGAATTAGAAATGGTGAGAACAGCAGCAGTAGGGAGGTGACTGTCCCCCTGTATTCAGCACTGCTGAGGCCACACCTTGAGTATTGTGTCCAGTTCCAGGCACTTCAATACAAGAAAGATGTTGAGGTGCTGGAGTGAGTGCAGAGGAGGCAACAAAGCTGGTGAAGGGCCTGGAGAATGAATCTTATGAAGAGTGATTGAAGGAGCTGGGACTGTTTAGTTTGAGGAAAAGGAGGCTGAGGGGAGACCTCATCACTCTCTACAGCTACCTGAAAGGACATTGTAGAGAGGTTGGTGCTGATCTATTTTTACAGGTCATTAGTGATAGAACAAGAAGGAATGGATTCAAGATGCAACAGGGGAGGTTTAGACTGGATATTAGGGAAACATTTTTCATGGAAAGAGTAGTCAGAAACTAGGCTGCCCGGGGAGGGGGTTGAGTTACCATCCCTGGGTGTGTTTAAAGGTCATTTGGATGTGATTTTGAGGGACATGGTTTAGGGATGAACTTTGTAGAGTGGGGTTTATGGTTGGAGTTGATGATCCCAAGGTTCTTTTCCAACCTGAATGATTCTATGATCTATATGGACTTCTGCAAGGCCTTTAACTCAGTCCCCTACAATATCCTTCTCTCTAAACTGAAGAGATATGGATTTGATGGATGGACTGTTCAGTAGATAAGGAATTAGTTGGATGTTCACATCCAGGGAGTAGTGGACAGTGACTTGATGTCCAAGTTAGTGACAGTGTCCCTCAGGGGTCCAAACTGGGACAAGTGCTGGTTAATATCCTCATTAATGACACAGAGAGTGGGATCAAGTCCACCATCCCCAAGTTTGCAGATGGCACCAAGCCAAGTGGTGTAGCTGACATGCCTGAGAGACACAGAAATGTCACCCAGGGGACCTGGACAAGCTTGAGAAAGGGGCTCCTGTGAACCACATGATCCTTAACAAGATCAAGTGCAAGGTCCCCTGCATTTGGGTCAGGACAACCCACAGAATCAATGCAGGCTGAGGGATGATGGTATTGAGAGCAGCCCTGTGGAGTAGGACTTGGGGTACTGGTGGATGAAAAGCTGGACAAGAGTTAGCAACATGCATTCAAGCCTAGAAGGCCAACCATATCCTTGGCTGCATCAAAAGAAGCGTGGCAAGCACGTCAATGGAGGGGATTCTTCAACAGAATGGTCAACATTATGCAGAAAATTCAGATTAGAGGAGAAATCCTTGTGGTGCAGACTTCTTTACTCTTCAGTTGTAGCTGAGCATGCTAACTTCAAAGGAGGCAGTGCCTGCACATATGTATCACCTCTTCAGATAAATACATCTTATTCAACAGCTTTAAAAGAAACTGCTATTTTAAAACCAAAAATGTCTCACCTTCTTTTAGAAGTTGATTTTAAAATTATTCTGATATTGGTTTGTCTGTGAGCCAGACTAACGAGACAAACAGAATAAACATATCACTCTAGTACTGAAAGAAGGCATTAACCCAAATGTACTTTAAAACAGGGTAGGCTAGTCAGTATTTCAACTAAGATTTCCTACTGGATACTCCATCTTGTAACTATAGCAGCACATCTCTGCTACAACAGGTGTGCATTTGTTTACCATAACTCCTTGTTAGGACTAACAGTCAGTTCTGTGAGCATTTAGACAACATACACCAGGCAACCATTTAAAATTCTGAGACATTCAAATGATCTTCCTAAAGGGACTGACTCGAACTTAATTGTTCATTGCCATCTAAAACAAACGAGAGCTACAGCCAGAGCCTGCAGTGCTGCCAATGTCAATGTTCCGGCACATTAAGCTAATAGGTTCTGTGTCTTGATTCACACCACTGACAGCAATGGGCTCTGCTCTCTGGCTCTGACCCACTGAAATGTGCTGATCAATAAAGGCCCAACCTCATCCACAACTCTGAATTCCTGTGTAGCTAAGTCCAAGTGTATCCTCTGATCAGTTAGAAGACAAGCTCGGGAAAACAGGTTGCTTCTGCTTCTTGAAGACATCTGCTTCTTGACTGAGCAAAGCTATGCCACAGATCCACAGCAAGAAAATCCTGAACAGTTCTTCACAGAGGCTGGTGTGGTTGGGCTCAAGACTTTCAAAGAATTCACAGATGGATTACATGACACAGGCCATATGCAAGCCACTGGAGAAGAAAAACTCTGTGGGCTTGAGTGCTTGCTAAGAGAAAAAGAGAATTAAAAGGCTTTATAGTGTCTAGAGCTTCACAGAAGAAGATAACTGCCAAAGATCTACTTAGCTCAAACGGCCTCACAAAACTCCATGTCTCTGTACCATAATTGCTCAGCTAACCATGTCAGTGGTACAGTAAATCATATATGGTAATTGGGAGAACAGGAGTATACTGCTCATCTAAGCCCAGCCATCCTCTAAGAGCTGTGCATTCAAATGAGCCTGAGGTGTTGTCAGAACCAATCCTGTCTCACAGTGAGCGCAAGCAACAGATCGATTTATGCTTTCCATTTTTACTTGATTGCACAGAAATTCAGATTTTCCCCTTGAACACAGGGGATTCTAATCCTCAAAGCTTTAATCATTTCAGGTAAAAAAGTTATTCACCCAATATTCAGGGGTCATTTGGATTCATTGTCAGATTTGACCATGATGAAAAAATAGGTTAAAAACTGGAATATTTAGATGATGACTCAAAGTGTGTGGAGTGAGAGTTGTTAATTATGGTATAGAGGATGTATGCTAAAACTTCAGACACAGTGGGGTCTTGCATGCAACATCTGAGCAACCTGATAAACAACAAAAAGATAGAAACTGATATGGGGTTGGTATATTCTTGGTTAAAAATATATAAACATATAACCTCAGTCCAAACCCTCATAATAATAAAACAAACTATGCTTCTGTACACGACAGCCTTTAAGTTAGAAGGAAATAAATAAATGAACAGAAAGAAATAAATGAATTAAAAATTAGGAGCATCTAATAATAAGGAAATACAGAATATGATCCTGAAATTTAAAACTCACCTATGCCTTTCATGCTTTCAGAACAAAATGTCAGACATCATAATTTTAAATAGATCATTATGTGTGCCCAAACACTTAGAAAATAAACTGCTTTCCCAACTGTGACACAAGTGTGTAAGGCAGACTGAATTTAAGTTACTGAAATGACATTTAAAAAAATCTGCAAACAATTTCCCTGCTTTCAAACTTGCAGAGTTTGCACAACACTTCAGTGCTGTCCCTAGACTGAAAAAAAAGGGCTTTATTCTGGCACAGGAACTTTAGAGTCATGGATATTAAACAAGAAAGGCTCCTATGCACTTGAAGAGATCATGTTTTTCTTTTCCAAGCTCTCCAGCAAGTGGATTTAGTAGGCTCCTATTTGCTGTAGGTCTACTTGTGGGTGTGCTGATGGAAAGCACTAGGCTTCAGCAGCATTCAAAATGTACAGAATGTTGCATTCACAGTCACCTCCTGTTAACTGTACCATGGTCTCAGTCAAAGACAGCAGGCTGAGGCAGATGCTGCCCTGAAGGCCGTACTCCTGAAGCAGCAAGCTCTCCCTGCCCATCACTCCTCCTCTCCCAGCCCACTAGCACCCTACCCACTGCTCACTCCCTCCTGGGCTTTGTGCAGGCACCAGAGTTCATGCCATGATGCATTTCTGGGGCTAAAGGGAAGGGAAGCACACAGCACAGGAGAAAGAAGAACAGGGGGTAGGAATCCACCATAAGGTGGTTTCTGCCAACAGAAGTAACAGTGAACTGCAGGCATAAATGTAGTGCATCCCCAACACCCACCACTGCACCTCTCAGAGAGCTCCAGCCTGGCCCTGCACCTCCTGGTCACTGCCCATGAACATGGGAGCTGTAGGCCAGGAAGGAAGGTGACTGGGGCTGGAGGCTGGGTGTTCCTGGTCACCTCTGCCCAGCAGGCACCCAGCCCGTGGGGCTGCTGCAGGCTGCGCTGCTGCTGGGCAGGTCCTATCCTGCCTCTCCCCCAGTCAGGCTGGTGGGAGAAGGTCATGAACTGCTCTTTTGAAGCAAATGTCTTTGCCAAACCCCAGAACGCACCTTCTTCCCTCCATGCACCTTCCCCAATTGGTCACGTGTAGCCAAGGGCCACATCCTGACTCCTCACATTCACTGATCCACAGCCCTACTGCCCCGTGCAGTTGTGGACATAAAGACACTGCTAAGAAAGGTGGCAGTTCCTGGTACCTCGATGAGCAGTGTTTCTCCACCTTCTTAATCCATCCAGATCAAAATTCTCATTCTGTTTTTAAAGGCCCTCAGGGAGGTAACTAGCAGAGCCCCACAGATTATGGGATGTGCTTCTCCTCAGTTTTGGATCTAACTGCACTGCTGCAAGAAGAAGGTTCAAGTCACACATCTGGAGGGAAAGCTGTGTTTCCCTTCTGGCAAACCACCCATGGGGGTGTGCAGCTGTGCACAATGGGCTGCAGTCCTCTGTTCAACAGGGGCACTCTGTGAGCTAAGCCCTGGAAAACTTCATGTGGGAAAAAAGAGTTTGGAGGTGCCTTTTCCATTCAGCCTCTCCCTAGGGTCCCAAGGAATTTGATGCATTTTTGAAAGTAACACATGTTCTTGTAAGCAGTAGCTTTCAGTGCTGAGTACCAGAGGTTTCCCAGGCCTCGCCTGGACGGTTCTCACAGATGCAAATGTGGGGAGGGAAGAAAAACACTGGGGGTCTGTTTGCTGATTCCTTCCCTCTATGAACTCAAAATGAGGGAACTGGAGGCTCCAGGAAAATCACCACAGTTCTCAAAACTCTCTTCATTCAATAGTGCTCATTTGTCTCAGTCAGTAAACAAAGCCCAACGGTACAAAACCCAGAAATAAGCTTTGCCTGATCTAGTCAGCTCTTTCTGGTTTAAATTTGGGCTTCCCAGTTTAAACCTGTTCAAGACAAAGTATAACTCCACCCCAGGAGAGCACAAAATATTCCTCACAAAATCCCAAACTACTGATAAAACTTCAGGTTTCTCCCCTCACATCCACATGCAGCAATACTCCTTCAGCCCCATAAGAGGATAGCAGAACCAAGCAAAGTGTGGTGATGATGAATGATCCCAGGCAGGAGAACTAGTCTCTGCATAAACATGCAGAAAGGACTTTCACTGTTTTTTCCTTTTGTGGTATTCCCACCAGAATAGCTGCTAGGATACTACACTTGCAATACTTCACCCACTGACTGCAAAATTGTACTGCCGTAACTGTGCAGTATGGAGCAAACTTGAAGGATTTGTTCAATGTCTGGGCTGGACTCTGGTGATATTGATAGTCTCTTTTCCTCATCTCAACAGTACCTGACATAATGTGCCTTGTGTGCCTTTTCTGGGGCCTTGGGAATCTCTTCAACCAGACCTCAGTGCAAATGGGTTTGTCAGCTGAAGAAGAGCACCAGGCTTTCAGCTGCAGTCTGCCCATCACGGCCACAAGCAATAGTGAGAAGAAAGAGAAGGGAGCGTGTTCTCTTCCAGAGGACAATCTGGCAGGGGGATCCAGCAGTGCTGCACATCCATTCAGCAGTAAAGCAAAGACCAGCAGTGCTGAGGAGGGTTCAAAAGGAAAGACTGGGCTCATGCCTGTTTCATGGTTACCCTGGGTATTCCATCATTACTGCCTGGGGCACGGAGCTGCTTGTTCTGGGAAGGGGGCAGTGCCCGATGCCATGTGGCTGTGGCAGGCCTGTCCCACAGTGATGTTTCCTGCAAACCCACAGCTCTCCAGATGAAAAGAGGGAGGGCATGCGAGAAATTAATTCCTCAGGGAGGTATGGCGGCTGCTTTTCTAAGAATACACTGCATGATAACACATAATACTCTTGACAAAGCAGAAGAGACCTATACTGCCCTGCCCCTCTATCAAGGAGGTCTAATGAGAATATAATTGTGTAGTCAGCTAATATTTTACTCTTTTCAAAGTTAATTTTTAATCACACATTTATAACAGAGTCTTTACCTAATTGATTAATACTTTGGGGGGTTGCTGAATTCAGAGAAATTAAACAGAGAATCACTCCCCCCTCCTTTTATTTTCCCTCTTCTTTTGGGCTGGCAAGTTACATCGCTCAGCAACTGTCCACTGGTTCTTGTTAAGATGGCAATCACATCCCCATTTACAATGACCAGATGTAAGATTACAAAACCTGGCTCTAAGGCAACTGTGAGGATGATGATACAATAAATGTGAAGCATGTCTCTGTGGGTGTATTTAAGGGGAGAGGAGTGGAAAAGCTAGCAATGCTATTAACATTTGAGGCCCCACTCTTCAATGTAAAAAGTATGTTCTTCCTAGAAGAGGGGAACCTCATGAGTTACTTATAAAGCTTCAGGGTTTCAAACCCCGGAGTTACAGGAACATCTGCTCAGAAAGCTTGTAAAAAAAAAGTTCCTTTTGTACCATTTTCCTGGGACTAAATCTTGCTTTGGACTGTATGACTTTTGTCTGTTAGTAAAGATCAAATGGGTACACTCCTAGAAAACTTCCAAGCCTCCAAAGCTAGGTGGCTGCACCCAAACTGCTTAACTGGAGCTGGTACTGGAACTTTTTTGCTCTGTGTGTGTGGGGCCCTTCAGTGAAGGCACCTGCCAGATCACCCCTGCCCCAGGGTAACCCTACCAGCACCTCGAGGTGGTAACTAATACTTGATCTTTGAATTTAAATACCTTACAACACCCAGGCAGAGCTGCTGGAATATGTATGTGGGTGCAGCCAGGGTATTCCTGAAGCCCAGAGCCTTTCATTCCAGAAGTATTTTATGGCAAACACCCAAAGCAGTGTCTCCTGCTCACACAGGCATTTTAAAAACACAGAGAGCTGCAGTGAAATTCTGGGCACCCAGGACTCCTTTTCTCTGTGTTCCCTCTTGAGGACCCTGGTGTGCCCAGATTTGCCTTATCCTTTGGAAAGCACAGTCTTGCTCTAAACCCCATGGCATTCAATTGCCATTCCTGACAGTCTTTGGAATAAACTTCATGTATCTGCCTCTGGAAGCCATTCCTCTGTCCAAACTCGATACTGCTGATACTTTTGATGGCAATTGTTAAATCAGCTCCTCCTTCAGTCCCTTCTATCAGAGCAAATACGGAAGTTTCATGGACTTTACTACTGTAGTAATTGCTTGGGGCCTTTGAGGTCAAAACTGAGTAAACTTCAAGTGCCTTGCCAGGCAACTGTTCAGAAATAAATTTAAATTTCAAAGATTAATTCTGTTGAATTATTCCCTGAGCTGGCACTGCTCACAAGCTCAGCTGTCTCACAAATCACATGTTCAGGATTTAGTTATCTTCACTATACATTAAATGCACTATATATGGTGTGCTGGAGAGTCAAGACTCAGAAAGATTTAAATGCAAATAAAATGAATGTGGTTGATGCCTTGAGGTTTCAAAGGACAGCCTTGAGAATTCTCCAGCCCTGTCCTAACTGTCAGCAGAGTTTTGTGCCAGGTAGTATTTTAGGACTTGTTTTTATTATCTGTGCTACCTGATCTCAGTTAGAATCATCAAGAAAAAACAGCATCAGATTGCCCCTCTGGCCTCCAGATGCACCACTGCACCCTCTTCTACTGGCACTGGGATTAATTTGGCTGTGGGATGAGCTGGAATAGAGAAAGGATTCAGTTTGCACAGTTGTACAAGGGCTAGTGCTGCTACAAGGGAGGAAGAGCCTAGAGTTGAAGGGCTTTTTGGGGCCATGAAAGATACTGCCCATTTTGGTAGCAGTTGCTACTGTTGGACTCACTGCAGGTCACTCCACCCTCCCTTGGTGGGGAAGGATTAGAACTGTCTTGTATTCCTGTTGCAACAGGAATCTTTCAGCATCTTAAAAGCAGCACAGCAATTATTGTGTGCCTACAGTGTAGCAGAAGAGGTGGCCCTATTGTTGGTATACAGTGCTGCTGAGGAGAAATTCCTCTTGGAGGCTGAAGATTGCCAATGCAAATTAGAGCTGCCAGCAGCCTGCAGCTAAAGAGCACAAGGACAAACTTTTTGCCATGTCTTCACCAGAAGTCAAGGCACATGAAATGTGACTTCCCACAAAATCATGTTGATTATCTGGGCTTCACAATGTCCTTGAAATAAGCACAAACAGCTCAGAAGATAAGGTGCCACCAGCTAAGCCCTTCTCTCACCTGCTCTGGAAGGACTGGAGCTCTTGGTGGAATTTGGATTAAAGAATAGATCTCTCCTTAATAAAAAACATACCTCAGTATCTGCCCTCCCTTTCCTGATAAATGAATGATGGTCATTGTTGGCAGCCACTCTTGTAGAAAACTTCCAGCTATCAAGTGGAAAAAATGTCAAACAGTTCTACAAGCAACTGTGGTAGGCGTGTACACAGTTTGGAGTGTACAAATTCTAGATGTGGCCTTTATGACATCTCTTATTAAATTAGGTTACTTGAAGAAACTGTGGGCACTTAATCAAGATAACAAAGTGGATTCCAACGACAGCACATGCAGGTTATCTACAAATTAAGTTAATCTGTGAAAGCACAGAACAAATGGTTTCCACCATGCATGGTATGTGTGTGGCTGCTCCCCATTTTAGTACAACGAGAAGGATGAGTGCTCAGCTGGGGCACCCATGACACCACTCGGGGCCCCCCCGTCCTTGTGCATGACTGAGAAATACAGGAAAGAGAACACAACACTTCTTGTACAAACTGCAAGCATGAGGCAGGTGTGTTCCTCTTGAAATGAAGAGAATGGGGTGGTTGTTAGAGGAGAGGGAGTTCAAAGCTTCTTGCTTTTCCCAGTCTGCTTCTGGCCCCTCCATTTTAACTCCTATGCCTTGTTTCTGTTGTTTTTATCAATGTTTGTTTTCCCTAGAGGATCACCTCCAAGGTCAGGCCTCGGTTGAGGAGATTCCCTTTGTCCCTGTGCTGCAAAAGAAGGCTTGCTTTGCTAGAAAGACTGAGCAACAGTGGCCAGCAGCCCACCCCTGCCAGCCCTGCCAGTCCTGCCAACACTGTCAGAGGAGCAAGTTTTTCAAGTAACTTCATGAGCCCAGCCATTTAATAATTTCTGTCTTCCTAGCTGCATTTGTCTCGCAGGATGGCAGCATTTGATATCTTGAAAGATAAAGAATATTTTGTTGTAAGCAAAGAAAAACTAGAGAAGATTGATGGTGGTAGTGGGGGGAAATGAGCTGAAAACCATAGACGAGTCAAAAGTCTGAATAATCAGATGAGTGAGGAGGGTAATAGTGTGCAAGTGAAGAGGCATTGAGTCACATTGCAAGCTTGTACCATAAAATGGTCTGTACCTATTTCCCAGAAGGTGATTAGTTTGCATAATTCAGAAGTTTTATGAAGTGTGTTCATTGGAACTCGATGAATAACGTTGAATAATTATTTTTTTTTGTTTCATTGGCAAATTTGGAAAGTCAAGAGGACTCATTTCAATCAGACTGAAAGGGAAAATAGTTATTTTTTTGTGTGTGAATTGAAAAGTAAAACAAATAATTTGCAACTTTGAGAGATTTGTTCCTAAAAAAAATTAATGCTTAATTTTGATGATGGCTATTTAAATACAGTTTGAATAACATGGATATTTGAAAGAAAATATTGTTTTGATGAAGAAAAATCCAATCATTTAATATGAAAAACTTGAGAAGTGTTTAACTAGAAATTCTGAAGGGTTTTTTTTCCCTTGATATTAAAGAATATGATTGTACTGGCCAAGCTTCTGAAAAATATTACTATCACCTATCCTGAACTTTTGGCTGAAGAAGTTCATTTCAAAAACAAAAGCCCCATTCCCTGGCTCAACAGTTTATCATGCAAATCCAAAGTTCTCAGAATTCCAGAGCCTACAGCTCCAAGTGTCTCCAACTTCTCAGTGACCCAGGAACTCATCAAAACATGAATCAGTCACTGCAAAGTCAGACAGAAATTAGAGCTGCACTTTCCCCAGAGATTGCATTCACCAGCTTGGTGTGTTACAGACCTAACACACAATCTACTATTAAATAGCTTGTAAATTAAATTAGTCTGTTTCAGGATGCAGTATTTCAAAAACAACAATAAAAGCACTGTCACTGAGCATTCATAGCTTACCTACATCCTTCAAGTCAGGAATGGGAGGTGCTATTGAAGGAATGGGGGAATGGGAATGAAGGGAGATGGGTCTTGCCTAACCCCTCCAGCCCAAAGACTGGCACAGAGATACCAGGTATTTTCATGGAATCTTGATCTCTGGCAATAACCCAAAACAGGTTGATGTGTCAGGCAGTTAATATTGCAGTGCCACTGACAAGGCTATGGCAGCAAGATTTTTGATGCAGTAAGGTCCTTAGGGTAAAGAGAAACAGGCCTTCTGCTTTACACTTTTTCTTTTACAAGCCAATTGGTTGCTGACATTTAAAAGACACAAAAAGTGGGTTAATACAATGGCCATTTAAATGAGCAAACATAGCAAAAAACCTTAGGAAGTGAAACTTTCTCAAGAAAGCTCTGCTTAACTGCAATAGCTCTGGCTGCAAAGGGTGTGCTTCATAGTTTTCTCATTTCACTCAGTACTGGTTCTAGACAGAAAAAGGCAAAACTACATTTTGCTAGTGTGTAAGGCATTGTCATTTTCTTTGCAAAAGAGCTGATAATTTTCAAATGAAAAATTTGTTGTTGGGGGCTTGAAAAAACCTTTAGGAAAAGATGTACATGCATTTTCTCCAAAATTTCCCCTTTTTACTCAGCATTTAATCAAAATTATAAAATTCAAATAATTTCCTCCCATTATGCATAGGGTGCAATTTTCATTGGACCCCATCCAATGCATTTGTTTTCTTTGTATGTACCAGATATAATCTCACTGTTATCTAAAAGAAAAATTCCCCAAGTGGTGTGTTACCCACAAGCCCATCCTCCTTTTTATCCCCTCTTACTGATTTTCCAGCCTTGTTTCATAATCTCTTTCCTCCCTAGAAAGACATTTGAAAACCTTCTTGCTTGAACCTTTCATCCCTGGCACACAGTCCAACCAAACTGCTCACTATCATACTTTCTGGTATCTGTTATTCCATTAGCCAAAACATCACAAATTATTTTGGATGCTGGATATGAATTTTAAAATGTAGTATTTCCCATCTGGATTTTCAGGTGATGATAGTGGGAGGATGTAGTTGAAGTTGTAAAGCACATTAGTTGGATGCTCACTGCAATCAGGGGCTTTATAGCAAGCATTAATTGGGGCTCAACTCAACCAGGAGAGCAAGCTGGCAACACTGACACATTCAAGTTAATATCTTTAGAGTTGTTAGAGATCTGATTTTCTAAGAATATGAGAAAGATAAAGCTTGTAGGGAGTGGTAAAACCCATCAGCATACTATATATAGGTGGAAAGAGCTTCTGAACACAGAGGTTGAAGCTTGTCAACTTCTTCAAACTATCACTCTGGCTAATGAAAGACTCAGCTTCCCCTTGCACATCTGGCCTCTGACATTTCAGGGGTTTGTTTTCATACTTAACGCTGGTAGGGACTTCAGGAAAGAGGATCTGATAAGTTCTAGAAATGTGGTTTCAAGTACACTGTAAACTAGGGATGACAAAGGGAGTTTGAGTTATCACTAATGCACGGGTAATGGTTTGCATGTGAAATCAGATTCTATAGCAGAGTGGGATGAACAACAAATCCTGCAGCTGATACTTTTTTGGAAGGTATAGGGCCTGCTTTTTCTTTCCTGACTCACATTATGCCAGCTACAAACCCAGCACCTGGCTACCTGCAGAGAGGTTTGGGTTATGGGGTGACAATTTTTTTTACGACTGCTACACTTCAAAAGCAATAACATTCTTGTAAAGTCTGCAATTTATTCTACAATCCTCTGCCAGAAATTCCTTATCTTTGTTTTCCAGAGCCTCCAGCCTATGATTTAACATATGTTCTAATGCAAATTCACAATCCTTGCACATATTGCTGTAAATGTTCAGTAACATGTGGTGGCCCATGGACCAAAGGCAAACAGACTGAGCATATCACTTCCATACATCAGAGCATCAACCCTATAGAACTTAGAGAGAATTTCCAGGAACAGATTTTCTGACAAGCTCTGAATAAACAATCTACAATAAAGCCACTATTCATACTCTGTTTTTTGTTGGGGTTTGTTTGTTTGCTTTGTTGTTTTGGGGTTTTTTATTTAGAAAAAACTTCAGGGAAAGAGGCAAAGAGAAGGTGTGGGAAGCAGAAAAGTGAGTGGTCCCTGTCCCTCAGTGCTGTGTTCCCATAGCGTTTTGCCCTGTCAAGACAATTTTAAAGAGCATTATTGATGGGGATATAGGTGGCCACTATCTGGTCTTTACTGAAGTGTGTTTTCATTCCTAAGTGGCTCTGAGCAGGTTTTGTCTGGGAATATGCTTCATTCACAGCCTCACAGTGACATGTGAAAGCTCTGAAAAGCTACATATGCCCTTTACTGATCCAGACACTAAAATCTCTGCCCAAAACATCCTTTCCCTTCTTGATTTTCTCATTTCTCTACTCCATCTCATCATAAACCCTCTGAGATTTACACACAGAAGCAGTTTCCCTAAGATCACCAAGACCTGTTTCCAAACTCAGCGTGCCCCTGGAAGAGATGCATACCTGGGCTGCAGTTCTGAGATCCAGTCCCCACACAGGCAAATCAACTGAGTCTGGATCAGTTTGGATGTGGATGAATGTGACCAAATACCTTTAGAAGCCTTAGCCCATGATCACTATTGATTTCAAGTGCTGAAACACAACCTTGACAAACTTTGACTCACTGTTAGGTACTGAAAATGTTACTGTGAATCTGTCAACCTGAACACCTTGTCTTTCTCTTTGTGCCTGCCTGCTGGCTTCCCCCTTCTGCTATATTGCTGCTTCTTTCCTTCATTTCATTTTCCAATCCATCCCATTTTAACTGTCAGATCTCATTCACTCTTCAGAAACAGCCTCCAGACTCTGACAGACAAAACTGATCTTCATTTACCCAACTGTCATCAATTCAAAGAAGTGCTTTAGAATGTGTTCTGTGTAATCCCTTGGATGAACTTCCTACTGTAAGGAAAATGCCTTTCCTTGTAAGGTCTCCTGTCTTTCAAATATTTGGATTTTGTGTATGTCCACTGAGTTGAAGCACTATCTCCTTTATGCAAAATTCTTTTAATCCTCTGCTTTATAGATGTTAAATAGAAAGGTTTAATTCTAGTTTTTCCAGCAGTCCTGTTTTGATATTGTAGTTTTAAATGCCATTAAAGAATATTAAAAACAAACAAACAGACAAACAAATAAACAAAAATCAAGGACTTAATGAGACCTGTGAAAATTGGAAGTAGGCTCTTAAACTACATTCCACAGATAAATTACAATCCTCACCTTAAAACTTATTATGCATCTCGTTTTAGAGGAAAACAGCACTCCTCATATGTCTTCAGCAAAGCTTTATAACGATATGCTTGTGTCCTTTGTTAAATGCAAAGTGCTGTACTGTCTGAGCCAGAGAGTATCAAAACTATGGCTACCTTGCTGGTTTTCCTATTTTCAATGCTTTAAGAAATAAAGGGAAGCAAAAGCAAAACCTTTCTCCAGTACTTTTCCACATCTCCATAGCTGCAGCTCAGCACTGGGTATACTTAACTGTTTATTTTTAGACTTGGGGGCTTCCTCTTGTTCTTTTTTTGATTATTCATGAGAACACACCAGCTTTCAGTGTTCACTCTGGGTATCTGCTTTATTCTGTGTTCACTCCCAGGGGATTGGCCCATTAACAAGAAATTTGTGGTGCTCTGCTTTGGAAAGCTCATTCCTTAAAGGTAAATTCTGAAACATCTCCTAAGATAATTTGAGGCATGTTTTCAAATTCCTCCTAAAATCTTTCCCTTGCTGCAACCCTTCATAGGAATCTGAAGAAGAGTAAGGAGGCTGCTGCATAAAGATCTTTTGCCTGTGTTTCTTCCCAGCCCTGTCTCTCTATATTCTCTAACTTCTGTATCACTTTTCATACAGTCTCAGATGTTACATTTTGACTGTAAGCTGCATGGGGAGGGGGCAATACATTCACACAGACAGGGGTCCTGGTTGCTACTACGTTATGAATGGACTACTGCAAATAACATGTAGCAAACTCAGCCAGGTAAGAGGTACAATGCAGATCTTCAAGGTTAATTGAGGACTGTTAGCATTAAAAGTTAGCAGGCAGTTTCTGTTTGTGTTAGATCACTACAGATATCCTGAATTTCAGAAAAGCCTGTTGGATATAATTAACTTTACAGGAAGGGAAACAAAGCCTAGACTCTAAAAAATAAATAGCAACAACTGTAGCACAAAGGAAAAGAATTCTCACCCATCTCCCCACACCTCAAATCCTTCTGGACAATCTGCTGGTCAGCAGAAGTGCACAGGAAGACCAACTCTGTGTGCCTAGTAAGTAACTTGAGGACAACTGCACAGCTAGTGCTGTCTTTGCCCCTGCTGAAGCTGGACTGAGGGCAAATGCTTAGAACTATAGGATACATCTGCACATCCAGGTTAGAACTTGACAGAAAGGACACATTTCTACAAAACTTAAAAAATAGTGAGTTTGTGATATGAATTGTGATTCCTTCAGGAACAAAGACTGATCCAACATACTTGGTCATATTTAGGCCTTTGCTTACACTAATCAGGTTTTAGTCCTTTAATGGCAATGAAAAAGTATTTTTCCAGTCACTGTGTTACTTCCTTTTCTATAACTATTGTTCTGTAGAAAATATTCCTTCTTCAGCTATACCACTTAGAGGTCTGGATTTTTTTTCTAATGACAGTGCATTTCAAAACCCCGGTAGGTTTGTGGCAAACTAACATGGTGAAAACCTGAGCTGTTTAACATAATAAGACATGATGTCACAGTCTGAGTTTAACAAAATATCCTGAAACCAGATACTTATGCAAATGCTAAGCTTCTCTCCATTACATCTCAAGCAATTCACCAAGCAAGTTCCTGTCACAGAAAAAAAAAAAAAAAAGCCAAAGAACAAAAATCCATCATGGGCATCATGAGACAGGCTTTTACAGTATGTAGTTTTGTGAACAATAACATTTTGCAATGGGAATTCTGACAGGGCATCAGTAGGAAGATTTGCACTAACAAGCGTTCAATGAAGAAAACCAATTAAAATCACTAGAATGTGAACGACTAACCCAAAATGAGAAAGAAACTTACATGAGAAACCTAGTTATTTAATTTAGTAGCAATCTGACTAATCACAGTAGTGTAGTCCAGTATTTAGTGTAAATTGAGTGTCCCTCCCTGAGCTTCAAAGTTTAAAGAGGCCTGATTCAAAAAATCAGAGAGTTCAAAATCAACCTGATTCCTCAGTTTAAGGCTCTGCATCTTAGCAGTTCAAAGACTTCAGTCCCCTTCCCTGCTCTGACACTTTGCTATGATAGCATATGTAGAATATAAAGGTTTCCTGTGACCGAGAGATTAATATCACCCGTAAGAACAAAGAGTACTATAGTATAAGAACATACATTAAAGGAAAGAAATATCTTATACTTAGCTTTTGGACAAAACAAGTGCTAAGCATAGGTTGTTGGATACAGCCTGAGGAAAATCCTTCCTGAAAGACCTCCTGAATCTCAAAGTTAAAGGGAGGTCTCTTTCTTCACTGACTCCCTTACCCTGGTGCCAGGACATATATCATGTTTCAGTTATGGAGAAAGAGTGGAAGAAAAATGTTCTCAAGATGAGGAAGTCAGGGCAGGAAGCTACCAGACTGACAGACAAGAAGGCATGGTAACTAGGCAAGATAGGTCCTATGGTTGAAGTTCACAAAACATATCTGTGATGACCAAGATGAAGTCAAGGCATTTTTCATCAGTTTAAGAATAACCAGAAAAGGGGCACAGAAGAGAGAAAAGGCACTCTCAAGTGATTCTTGTACATCTTATTTTAGGCAGGAACTCATTAAGTTACCAATACTTTGTTCCATGTCATACACAAGCTGAGAAGGATGGGAGAGATCTTTTATGAAAAAAACCTGTATTTTATTGTATCGTTCATCTGCTATCTATATATATTAACTTGAAATCCAAAGTCTGATAAACAAGGATAGAGGGCACCATAGCAAGGTAATCTCTATCTATTGGAAGGGGGAAAATCTGGGCTCACCTCAGAAGACTGGCTGTGAAGAGAGAGGTGATTTCAAGAGACTCCACAGGGAGACATATTGCACCTTACTCAGAAGAGTAGTCACCATAACACAAGGCCTTTGAGGAGGAACACAGGTAAAAAAATAAAAACCTGTGAATCAGAAAAAAGCACCCTGGGAACAAAATGGCCAGAAAACAAGATGAGTACCACCGGAAACACAAGTTTGCCAGAGCGGACTCAATTGCCAGAGAGAGGTGTACCCAAGAGATCACCTCTAGCTGTCTGAAGTACTGTGGATATATGGGGCAGTAAGCACTGAGTTTTACATGGCAATCCTTTGCAAGAGTGCAGTGGTTAATTACACCCTCAATTTGCAGTCTCAGTCAATTATCAGAAGATGACATTATGATTGATGAAACTCAAATGCATCGGTTGTTGAACTGCATAGAAAACCCAAGCCCAGACGATACAAAAGGACAGACAATTTGGTTAATGCTCTGGATATGAAAATGTCAGGCATAACCTGGTAATTTCATGCCATAAATCTCACTGATATTCTGGTATATGATATTCAATAGAATCTATTTAATACTAAATGTAATATTAAAATTTATTTAAAATTGTCTAACCAGTACAATATGGGCCTTACTCATTATTAGGATACAGTTTTTCACTTTCCCACAGCTATATTTTATTCATTTTATTTATCACCAGTTCTGTTTTGAATGTTGTTTAAGGTCAAACTGATTATGAATCTGCCATTACAAGCAATTATTGCATCACCCAAGTATGAAAGCAGTAAATCATTACGTATTTATGTGACTTCAAGGTCAAATATTTATCATGTATCTTTGGATTGGGCAGGCTATTATTTAAGATGTAATGCTGCTAAATTTTTCTAGGTCACAGTCCAAAAGTAGGTTTTTTCAACCTCCTAGACCAACATATACATTGTGTTTTAAGCCCAGCTGGTAACAAAGCACCACGGCTGCTTGCTTGCTCCTCGCTGGCCCTGGTGGGATGGAGATGAGAATCAGGAGATAAGGTGAAAACTCATGCATTGAGATAAGGACAGTTTAATAGGACAACACAAGGAGAAAAAAACCAATAATACTAATAAAAGAATATATAAGGCAAGTGATAGACAATGCAGTTTCTCACCGCATGGGACCCTCTGCTCAGCCCATTCCTGAGAGCCATGATCTGACCTCCCATCTGGCCAGCTTCCTCAGTTATATACTCAGCATGAGGTCATATGGTTTCAAATATCCCCTTGGCTAGTTCAGGTTAGCTGTTCTGACTATGTTCACCCCCAGCTTGTTGTGAAAATTAACTCCATCCTAGCCAAACTCAGCATAATATATACGTGATGAAGCAACTTCTAAAATAACTTCTCAAATTGTGGGAAAAAAAGAATTATGACTTCAATGTAACTCAAGTGTAACTTCATTTTTATGATATTTAGTCAATGATTCATGGATATGACAGTCTATCATGTAATAAAGCAAAATTATTTTCAGACTTTACATGTTCAAAGGCCAATGGGTGAAAACTGTTTCACTGAGATTTGAAATGACATAGGTGCTCTAAGAAGAAATAGCAAAAATCAAAACTCCTGCAGTGTTTTTCATCTGTTGATGTCAAGGTACTTAGACAGTAAACTCCATAGGTAGGGAAAGTTCTGTATAGTTGTGGAAGTCATTAGCTATAAATAGATTTTTTTTCTTGGAAACAGGAAAGCCTAAAGAAGCTGGGTTATGATTCAAGTCACACTACTAATATGAAAAGATGAAGTCATTGCAAGTGCAATTGGTATTTCAAAGGGGCATCAATTTTAAAGCATGAAAAGCACTAACAAAGCAAGTGAAGAAGTTGAAGGTAAAGGGAAGTCCTCCATAAAAGAAGCTAGCTCACAGTCATTCACTGTGCCACATTAGGCAGAAGTGTAGCTCTCTATGTGTTGTCCTGGTAGGAAATACCTGGTGATTGCTAAAATATTAAATGCTATGATTGTGCAAGCTGGCAGCATCACAGGGCCTGAACTGCTCCATTGGATGATTATCTTTCCTCCCTTGATTCTTAAAGCAGAATGGATGGCAGTTTCAGATTGAATACATATTTTCCATCTGCTGAAGAGTTGTTTTTGTTCATGCTGTTTGAGGTTAACTGTGCACGTACTAATCAAACCCACTACTTCCTTTCTCGTAAAACCAAAACAAAGCTTCATATTACTTTCAGGTACAGCATCTGGGATCAAAGCTATATATATACACACACTAACTCTGTGTGGGTTCAAACATTTTGAAGATTCTATATCCTGAAAGGTGTTGCTTTTTTTCCAGTCCTGAGAGTTCCAGTTTGTCTTAAATTCTGAAGGCATCAGCCACCTTCAGGCCCTTCAGCACAGGAATGATCTCGATATTGGTCATCGTGGACTTTCTCTGCACAGCCACTGCCATTGCTGAAGGTGGGTAGATGAAGGAGGCAAGGTAGCTGAGGGTGTTTACATATTCTCAGTTTCACATTTTTGCAGGAGATGGACTGCAATCCATCTGCAACAGGGAGAGGGAGATGACATGGGACTCCTCCATAGGACAGTCCAGGAACAAGGTCTTGGGGCATCACAAGGTACCTGTAGAGTGGCTGGGTAGGATTCAGGGTAGGTTAAGAAGGAAGAAAGATTTTGACAAACCAGGTCCTCCAAGTGAAGTTGCTGTCAGCTGATAACATGGATATAGAGGTTTGAATAGATGGAGAAATTCCACTCAACTTCATCCCAAATTTTTGCACAGCAGAACTGAAGAAGATAAACCCTGCCCCAAAATAGACTTATGTAAAATGAAATTGAACAAATAATACTGTCTTCATAGCTTATTAAAGCAAAAGTTAGTGCCTTTCCATTATGTGGCAGGATATAGAAGTAATGAAAAGCAGCCAGTGGGGATGTACATGGTACACTAGTTTCCTCTTAAGATTTGTCATTCATTTTTGCAGTATATTTATCAGGCTTTGCTGTGTGTTGCTATACTGTGGCTTGGGGTTTATAATGTTGCTTCACTGTGGCTTGGGAATAGATCATTAAAAATGATGAACAACATGTTCAGAAACAAAATAAACAGATTTTCCATTCAGTTTTACTGTTACCTTAATAGTCCTGATTCATGTTCCATACAGGGTGATAAAATCTTTGTTTCTTAAGATGAATGAACATGCTTATTTCTACCAGGCAGAAATTGGAGTTTAAATGCCCAATTTAAAATTTCTAATTTCAGCTTTACCATCTGAAATCTATTTTTTTGCTTTCTTATGTATAATTAAAAGTTTGTGTGGAGGGAAACAGAAACATGCAGGTCATTGCTCCAGTTAGTGGGTCAAATTAACTGCTATTTAAGCAACAAGTAATTAGTGATTTTTAGAATATAATTTATAGTAACCAAAGAAATTATTGAGCTTTTAAAAGTATATTAATGCAATGCCTGTGTGAAATGTGATCTTGGAGTCCCCTTCTTGGAAGGATTTAGCAGCATTTCTAGGAAATACCCATGGATAATAGGAGGCGGTAGGACTCCTTTCCTATTGTGTGGGCTTCAAGAAAATGACTACAGATCATTTCTTGACAGTTCACTTACCGTCATGCTCTACTTCCTTACAGTAATGGAAGTGAGTCAGCCATCCATGGTGCTGGCCAACAGGCAAGGAGTTGCCAGCTTGGTGTGCAAATACAAGCACATCGGGAATGCAAAGGAAATTCGAGTGACTCTGCTTAAACAGACGGGTGACAGCTTCACAGAAATTTGTGCTTCAACCTACACAGTGGAATTGAAGATGTTCAGTGTGGAAGAGGTCATTCAGTGCCATGTTAGCCCTGGCCGAAACAACGTGACACTCACCCTCACTGGCCTGCAAGCTAATGATACTGGTCTTTACATCTGCAAGCTGGAGCGGATGTACCCTCCACCTTATTTTATGAACAAGGGAAATGGGACACATCTCTATGTCATTGGTAAGCCAAGCAGCTTTATAGTACTCTGATATTCCTAGGTTAAGGGTGGTGCTATTACATCTCAAACACCTTCAAAGTTTTAAGAAGTGAGGCTGAACACTGACTCAAGACCTGAAAATCATGATTAGCACTTATTCCTTTCAGGTCTCCCTGCATTCACCTAAAGCAGGCATAGACGTAGCCATGCAATGCATTTAACAATGTATGGATGTTTGACAGCATAAGCAATGCCATTTATGAGTATGTCTAGGCAGTTAGCTATGTAATTGTACAGTCAGCAGAGAGTAAGATGTACGTTCTTTGACACAGAAAGCTTATTTTAATTAGATACTGACTGGACAGGGACTCAGAGCTCAGCCCTAGTAGTATCCTGGGATAGCACATGCTACAGAAAAGCAGTGTGGAGGCTGAGTTATTGACTATAGAGGCTTCCACATGAGACTCATTTGTGACATGACTTGTATAATATTAAATGTTTTAGATCCAGAACCTTGTCCAGACACTGCCATATATCTCTGGGTAGTAGGAGCTACTGCCTCAGGATTTTTTCTTTACAGTATCATCATCTCAGCCATTCTCATCGGCAAAGCGGTAAGTCACATCAACTCAACCTCATCCTGCTAATAACACCCCTTTGTGTGACGAGGACAAGAAGAAATGAAAACAGGGAGGAACATTGGGAACAAACACATTGGGATGATCCTTTTTACTGGTGCAATGCTGTTACAAATAATAGAACCTGATGGAGCTGCTTAGGGCTCATTTGTGCTCTCAGCATACCAGAAAGCAGTCAGCTTACATCAGATGGACTGACCTTTGTCTTAGGTTTGGATGCTTAGAACAAGTTGAAGTCCTGGATGTTTCTAGGATCAAAGGCAACAGTCTTCACATGTAGTTTCATTTCACAACTGATTCATACAAAATCCCAGGATTTGATTTTTCCTTTCCTCAACATTAACCTTTGTGCAAAACAAATTCGAAGATGCTTCCTCTTGTGATGGGGGGAATTTTAACTTTTTTGTTATTTCACGGCCAGAATTGTCTGCACAAAAAGGCAAACAAAACGTAAGCCTGGGTTACTTCTTTTCCTGGGGTCTGAAGCACTCACAGTCCACTGGAAATAAACCTGATGCCAAAGCTTAAAACCAAGCAGTTAGCCCTGTCTCATGTTTTTCAATCTATTCTGTCCCTAGAAGCTAAATGAAATTTTCCAGTGTGAGCGCTCCTCAAATGGTGTGAATGGATCTTCTACAAAGAGGGGTGGTAGGGAAAGCTGTCTAGAATACCTTGTACTCTGTAAAGGCAGAACATCCATCAGTTTTCTCTAAATGTGCTGGTCAATTATTATGCTGTGATCACTTGCTTATTTTCTGTCTTCCCGTATTTTATAGATAAAGAGAAGACGATGTCTCACTACTGGGGTCTATGTAAAAATGCCTTCTGAAAAGCTAGAGAAAAAAGTGATTCCATTCCACATCACTGTTAACTGAAACAAGGAAAGAGAGAAACCGTTTCCTAGCTGGGATGGAGAGTCTGCTAATTCACTTAAGTTAAAGAAATAAAATTAAATGTCTTATTGCAAAGGTGTGCAGGAAGGAGAGAATATTCTTTGTAATTTCTACAGTTTGGAGGAGAATAAATTGATTTCTCATTAATATTTCAAGGTTAGCCCTGTCACATAAAAATGTCTACATTAGGCCATTGATTCTTTGAGTTGTGCCAATATGTAGTCTCTCTCTATATACATATATATATGTATAGTATTAAGACTTATTGCTGTTGCAGCTCAGCTTCTCAATGACAAATTTTACCGTGTCTACTGGTCGACTGAAATCCAAACACTATTATGACAGAGGCTTGTGTGACATACCAAGGCTAATCCTATAGGCATTTATAGGGGGCAGAGGCAGAAGAGCACACTAATATACAAAGGAATGTTGACTTGGTTTCTCTGCATTGGTATTTATTGGTCCCATTTCTGGCATTAGTGCTCTGCACTTCCACAGAGGCATCACAGTAGGCTGTCACTGATGACACTGCTGCTCTAAAAGCCTGATCTCAGCTCCTTTCACTGGCATTGAGTCCCAGCAGTGTTGTGCTGGAGTTAATATCGATGATAATCTGAGCCGGTGCTGACAGCTCCATTGGAGACAAAGGCTGCCCAGCAGGAGCCCTCACAGGCTGTTGTTGGATGTTCCAGCTCTGCTGGGGCCTTGCATTTTACAAATGCTAAATTAGCATCTATCCAAAAGGCAGAAATATGTTGCTGTGTTTAACTGAGTCTATTTTCCATGAAAATACCATAGTGTATAATCTTGTTTATTAGTTATGTACGATTCAATAAAAACCTCGAAGCTTTGCCCAAATTCAAGTTCATTTCTTATTCATCATTCTCAGAGAAACAGGAAGTGGCTACATGTTAGAAAGCAGTGATGACAAGATGAACCTTTCCCCCTAACCCTGTTTTTTGCCCTTCTGAGGAAGCCTGTGTGCTCATGCCAACACTTACTTTCTCAGCTCTTCTCCTTAAGAGGCAACCATTAAAATACGTCAAGTCTTCTATTTGTCTAGTTAGAGCTGCTGTGATGTGGTTCAGAGACACTACCTTTTCTATTCTAGCAGTTACTTACTTGCAGAAGGTAGCTGTAACAACTCTGACAGCATCTCCTGCACATGTTTATACAAAAAGCTAGTCCTACTTTCAAATCCTGTTTTCTTTGCACCTCTTTGACACTCTCACTCACTAAATTCCAGCCAACACACAAAGCTGCTGGAGCTTAAAACAATTTCAGCATTCTCTGCTATTACCTGTTACTTTGTCTATTAGCTATCAAAATTTTACCTTGAAACCCACAAACTTGGTAGCAAGTGTCTGTTTCACAGCTGTGAATCCATCTTCTTGGCTCCAAAGCTGTGAAGCCAAGTCCCACAGCCATGTTCCTGCAGTGGCAGCACCTCCCAGAACACCAAATCTCACTGCTGTTTTGGTTCACTTTTCTCCTCTTGCCCCCTCGTCTGGCTCTTCCAACTGTACAAATTCACATTCTCAATTTGCCAGTGTTTGCAGGTGTTAACTGCTCAGTGCTGACTGACAGTGCATTAGGTAGCATATGATGACATATACTTTTTCTGAAGGTGTTTTAGTATTCTGACATCTATCTGGGATTTCTTCCATAAATTTCCACTAATGTGATGGTTTGAGGCTAAAAAATGGTCAAAGATCAAACATCTGATGTCACTGCAAAATGACTGCATTTCTGCCCATTCAGGTGCACCATGCCCAGAGAAATGTGTCTCATGGTTGGAAAAAAATAGATTTGACACACTCACATCAACTTGTACAAGCTGTAATGTCTTTCCATAAATTTACCCTGGCAAAGCAAGAATAATTATCGAGGGCAGTTTTTTTCTACCACAGCAAATAGTAGCTCAGATATCCTGAACCGTGAGTCTGGCTCCTAGTCAGGAATGAGTGGTTTCTTTCTTTTTTTTTTACCTTTGTAATTACTACACTCTGGAGCCAAAACCTTTGTTTTCTTAAGCAATCTAGGAGCAGCTCAAGAAAATTATTTTCTAAGTTTATCCATCCTGAGTGAAAAGATTCTTTGTACTTGTATCAACAACCTCATGACCTCTGGCTACAGCTGGCTGTGAATCTGTATACTGTAGGATCTGTATGGATTACAATTCACCTTCATTTTTCATATTTCCATAGCTAGGTTGACCATGGTTAGATCTTCTGCACACACCTGGACTAACCCCTCTTACTACATTAGCACTTCCTTGAGAAATTTAGCCTGTAATGACCAGTGAAGAATTCTGCCCAAAATAAGCTGTTAAATTATCTGAATAGTAAAGGTTATGAGAGAGCAGAGCAGAAACCATCATTTCACATACAGCAGCAGCAATGTTTTGTGTTTGCTCCTGCACTTCAATAATTCCTGGTACGATATTTATTAATTATCCTATTGGAAATTACCCAAATTCTCCGTTCTGAATTTTTCTTTATCCTCACTAGCTACTTTTTCCAACCTTCTCTTATTTCTGCAGTGCTTAATTTTCTTTGGCTTTCCTTACCACTGTAGCAGCCTTCCCTGAGCTAAATGTTACATAAATACACATTAAAATTTTATTCTAAGCCAGGTTCCCCTTTTGAATTTTCTGAAAGGGTAATAGGTGCACTCAAATCAGCAGATGTAGAAGTGAAGACCAAACTGGGATTTCAGTTCAGATTTTATTGACAATGATGCTCTTGTAACTTATATGTGGGACTACAGAGATGAGTGGAGCCTAAGTGCACATAGAGATTATATTTATACCTATTTCCATATGGTCCATATAGCAGCTAACTCTGAAGAGTGCAGATCCCAGACCTCAGGGAATATCCATTCCCCTGATGCCCTGTATTGCTCTCCAGAACCTTGAGCTCGGTGCTTTTCCCTGATACTTTGAGAGCATCTTGCTACAATCAGCACTCAAAAACATCTGACTTATGCTGTCAGATCACAGCAGTACCAATATGAACAGTGCAAACTCTACATCAGTGGACATCCCAGAAAGTGAAATAAAGCTAAAATCCTGACTCTTTATGGGAAGAATGTGAAAAGTAAAGATGAAAGGATTTGGTTTCAGAACTCTGCTCATTAGAACAGGGAGTTTAAAAACAGTTATATAACTGAGTATCTTACCTGGACAGCCAGATAATGAGACCATAATGCTTGGTGAAGTTCGTGAAGAATCTCTTTTGATGTGCCCTTAACCCAGTCAGGAGATATGTCAGCCTGTTTGTGAAAGATAGATAATCAGCTTCTGGCTGCAACATGAGTGGGCATTTACAGGTATACAACAGCATATACATACCACCACCTCCACTCCCCCTCCCCCAGTATTCAATTTTTATCCACTTTTTAATCTGAATTATTGTTATTCTTGCCACTTTCAATTATCGGAGTCCTAGCTGATACAGAAAATCATGTTATAAAAGTCTCCCACCTAGCTACTCTAGGTAGTCAATGAGCAGTCCATCATTTTAGCATTAGAGATCTTCCTGTGAAATATTCAGATTCCCTACTCATTGGAGGAATATGTGAATCTATACTCACTACTCAATCAGGCCTTGAGGTCTGTAGGGAAAATCTATCTATCCTGTTTTCCAGAGATCTTTACCAAATTAAAAAAATAATAATCAGTGACTCCTAGGCTATGCAAGAGTAGATGTTTGTTGACATATGTATATCCATCCTAACCTTTGCTCAAGATTCCCATTGGCCTAATTTATTCTTTTTTTCAATAAACATTTTTATTGGCCAGGTAACTCCAAACTGTTTTGATACAACTCCTGTCTGAGTACTGAATTCAAGCTTTGCAGCTCCGAAGAGTATGTGTATGAGGAGCTGAGGTGAGATTTGGAGGTGAAGTACACTTAAAGTACACTTAAATTACTTGCTTCTTCCTTTCACTAGACAAAAGCTGTTGCTGAGGAGTGAGCCCTGAAAAATGAACCAGAAAACACATCATTTTTTCCTGCAGTGGGAACAGTCGGAACCATGACTAAAAAGCTCTGCGTCTAGAAGAGGCATAAATAGGAATCAGATGATGTAGCCAAGAGCTATATCATGAAATCCAAATCAAAGAAGGCTGGTGTATAACAGATGGTTTTATGCATTACTAAACCCCATTTATTTTTGACACTGGTAAACAGCATGCTTGCTTGAACACATAAATGGTACTTTGGGCAGCTTCTATCACAGCCGGGCTGTGGGGCCTCTACAGTCCCTGCAAGGGGAATGTAAATTGGGAATGCAGGCTTATGGCTTGGAGGGAGGCGTGGGGAAGAGGTGAAATTCAAAACATGTTTGAGCTGCAGAGAATAAGGAGGGTTCACAAATAGCACCATACTCTGCTGATCCTGCAGATTCCCTAACAACACTTGGGCATAATTTTTCCTGTACTTCTACTCATAGACATTCAGCGCTTAGACGACAGTTTTATATCTTAATTAACATTTTCAGTGGTTATGAAGTTACAATTGAACAAAAATTTTCAGTTTCTTCACTGATGGTTTTTCTTCTGAATTCTCTTCTGGCTGTTGTATTGAAGAAGTTGCACTTTAAAATGTTCAGTTTGATCTGCTTCATTTACTGTTCTTGGGTGGCACACTTCTACACAATACTTTTTTTCTGTTCAAACATACACGATACAAATGAGGTGCCAAATCTTTCGAGTTACTTTTGTTCACAGGAGCAGCAATAGGCAAGTTTCCCACAGCAGCAGCAGTAAGGCAGAGGCATTTTTCAATATAAGTATATTGCAAATTAAAAATAAAAATATGCAGTAAAAAAATAAGAGTAAAGACTCTGTATGAATTCTATAGTAGCACAATATTTATAGGCATACAACTTTCTTGCAAACATGCTATATAGTACTTCTTTAGTCACCAGTAGAATTTTTATTAAGCAAATCTATTTATAAGGTATAATCATTGGTTCAGTAATTAATGAAATGCTGACTGTTAAAAAGAAAAATAATATATTCATGGCTCTTTGTCTTCATTACGAACTCTTTACACATAGAGCAGCCATTAGAGTTATCATTGTTTCGTTGACTGCAAGTGTGTAGCTGCAGTGGCCCAGCATTTTCCTGCCAGAGCACAGGAAAATCATGTCACAATCCTGAGGAACCATGTATCAGGCAACCTGGCAACTACGACCTTGAGTAAAAAAATAAATAAATCAACTTTGATATACATTTCCTTTGTCACTGCACTGCTTCTGGATTAGTTGGGGTTTTTCTCCATTAAAAAAGTAAGACCTTATTTTTAAGGAAAATGGAATTTCTCACATAATTACATGATCCCAAGAGGTGGGACTTTAAGATCACCTCCTGTAACAGGATGTGTGTTAAAACTGGGAGAGGTTGAAACACTGGGTAATATCTGGTTGGACTATTCTGCGTAGTGGGTGGGATAGTCAACATTTATGCCCTGCTCTGTGATGCAACATCTTGTGTTGAGAGCTTGAGCAAGCAACAGGACTCTTTGTTCTTCACAGCCAGGATCAATGCCTAGGATGTGGGTTTTCTATGGGAAATAAAAATTAATGTTTGTTCCAAGATAATGAAAAATACAGAACTGCTGTTTTTACATAAATAAAAATATCTACACTTCTTCCATTCAGACTAGAAACCGAGTAGTAAGATCCCAAAGCCTCCTGGATTTCAGTACACACTGGCAATACGTGAATCCTGCTCTACATGAAACGGGTTATTTTTCAACTCACAACACCTTAGTCTTGCTTCTAGAGCTTCCCTGGGGATTTTTAGCTTCCTTGGACTTGTGATGAATGGGGTCAGCAAAAGTCCTGCTTACTTTTGTGTAAGCTAGAAAGTCTCCCTCCAGCGTGTGAGGGGATTGGTATGTAGTAACCTCCACAGTACTTAATGCTGGGCACATGCATAAACTATAAAAAATACATCAACCTTCATCCAGTGAAAATTCTCCTTGAAAGTTGGTCTCTGTTGGACTTCAGCCACACTGCTGAAACCTCTCCATGTGCTGGTCTGTGGGGAAAGCTGAGGTGTTTGAAGTTCTGTAGAGAGTCTGACAAGACTTCTTTTCTTTTTGTATCTTTTCAGTCGGCCTTCTTAGCTCCTAGACACAGTTGCTAGTTCCTGCTGCTACCATCTTTTTACTTCATTTGACCCCAAATATAACAAATAGGTGATTAAAAATAGGTCTTCTCCTGTGCTAGAAACAGTGTCAGGTGGCACCATGTAAACACAAAACCAGCTCTAATTGATTTGCATCATACAGATTAAAAATTTAGATGAAATGAGCGAGACAAAAATTCTATAAATACTTAGGGGGGGGAACAAGAACCAAAAATAATCCATCTTTGAAACCCGTCACAAAATGCAGTGTGGTAGCAGTACCTAATCAAGATCAGAAAGTAAAACAATTCATTTCTCTGTAAGTTATCAAATCCTTCTGGTAAGTGACACTCTGGAAACATTCAACAGCTTCATAACTGGCTGACTTAATGTTTTACATGCAGGAAAGATAGCTAGAATAAGCAGTAATCAGCAGAATAAGGTGGTTTCATAGTTGAGCTTTGGTGAGGTGTTACATTGTGTGGGTAGCATTTATAAGAGCTCTCTCACTTTTAATTCTGTAGCAAAGATGACTGTATGCTTCATAAATTATTAATATTTTCCTTTCTCTTATAATGTCAAACTAATTCTTTTTACCATATTCTACTTTATGACTATTTGTCTAGTCTTTTTTTCTACAGTACTCTCTCATTAAGATGGAACATGCTTTAAGCTCTTTTCTCTCTTCATCTCTCCACAATAATATGTCATTATGTCAATAGGTTCCAAACTTATGTTGCTCTCCTTCCCATATGCACGGATGTGTACCCAGTGTAAAAATTCTTCACATTAAGTTCGTAATTTATACTGTATTTTCCTTCCTTCAATTTTTTGCTTCTCTTGTTTTTACTTCATATTTTATGACTAAGAAAAAACAGGGTTCCATATACTTTCATTAATTTTATTATTTTAGCAATTACTCTACTACCACTGACCACAACAAAGATGTGTTTTTTTCATGGGAGTGGACAAAGCTGCTTCACCCTCAGGTTTCATATGCCTCAGTCAGAAAGACACCTTAAGCATTTGCTTTATGGTTCCTGGAAGTAGGGTGCTCATGACATTAAGTGTGAACATGTGTTTCCTTTCTCCTCTTTTGTTTTTCAATGTTGGATGCTCCTGAGGACCATATTGCTAGTGTCTCATCCAAAGAATATATGAAATAGTTAGGAGAGGATGCAGGCTACGTCTTATTCAGTAGGTGGGTGACAGGCAGAGGAGGATAACAACCTGCATGGCACCTGAATGATAGTCAGGCTGCAAAAGGAAAAGCCTGGAGGAAGTGAGGGGAAGTCACCCTGTCTGCACATAGCATGACTGTCATCTCTAATGCGCTGCCTTTTTACATTATTCTACAAAAAAATCAGTGTAAGTGTGGCAATAGGAATGCTTTTGGTATTACTTTCCCATGTACAGAACACTAACCAGCACCTAGAGCTAGGTCTGCTCTAGATACATGAAGTATCCACTGATAAACCATTCACATTAATAATTTTGTCTATATCTATTTTGGCAAATCTTTACATATAGAAAAATTCTCAATAAAAAATGAAATACTTTGATTTCCTTGAAATAGTGTTTCACTTTTAAATGTACTTTAACTATATTGCATTTATAACAAAAAGAAAATGTTTACCAAACTTTTTTTTTTCTCAACTTCTTAGTAAAAAATGCAGATTCTTCTCAGAATGGATGGTGGATTTAAAACTAGTTATTCTCACAAATCTAGTCTTTGCAAATGAATAGAAATTTCATATATGAGTGTGATATCTGTAAGGCAAAAAGACATATGAGCTTTAATATCACAAAATAAGATGAGGCCAGAGACTACTGTATTGTTCTTCCTTTCTCACCTTCTAACGAAACCAGAAGCATTTTCTGTTACTTATGGCATTTGAGTGGTTAATGAGGGTACAATTATTTACCAATAACTAGTCAACCTTTCTTTCCTGATTATAATTTTTTTTATGCTATAAGTAGTTACCATTATGTGATTCCAAGTTCAATTCACTAATAGGACAAAGAGAACTTGAGATATGGCCAGATCGACCTAACTGGGTATTTCCAACTCCCTTTTATCTTAATCCTTTCTTTACTCTATGAATTTTACAGTCCCAGAGGCCAGTATATGGATTAAAAGCATTGGCACTTGTAGCTAACTTCTCAGATTCACACTAAAAGCTCGTTCCTGTTGATTTAAACTCATTAATAAATCACAAAACTTGCTTGTCATATAATAGAAGCAATGGGGTAAAATTTAGTTAATTGTTTAGGTGTGACAGAAAGCTGCACCTTCGAAAGAACTTGAAGAGCAGAAGCTGTAAATAGCTTGTTGTATATGGAACAAGTAGTGTGGTAAAGTAGAATTAGGTCTGAAATCTATTAAACATACTCATTGAAATACAATAATATAGAAATATGCATATTTCATACGCATAGCTCTATACTGAGCATGCCTGAAGGCTTCCCATGTTACCTAATCCATGCTTTATTACAAACTCTTGAAAAAACCTGTCATTTATTCAGAAATACATTGTCTTGACTCTTTTCTGAAATAAAACCTATAAATTATCTGAAAAAAAATGAAGGGCTACAGTTTCTGTCTAGTTGACAGAAAATATTTCCATGTTTTGCTGAAAAGCAGTTTTCAGTTCTTTCACCATGAAACTGATACTCTGATGATGTGTGATCACTAGAGATACCATGGCATTTTTGTAATCGTAATGTGTTTAAAGAGAATACCCCAGCAAAAATCAAGAGATTTTACAAGTCATGCACAGTTCTCTTTTGTTCCTTGCCCTAATTTGTTCACTTGAGTATGCATGACTACGTGGCTTTCTAGTGGGGGCGTGAGCCAGTCCCATTAGTCACCCTCACATAATTAGAATTGGCTGGAAATTTCATAAAGAGAATGCTCATTTGTTTAAAATCCTCTGTGTGTGCGTGCACATGCATGCAGCAATTAAACCATTTTTGACAAAAGTTTCCTGGGGTCAACGTTAGACTTCTTGTTCAGCACCAGAGACTGGAACAAGAAGAGCCACTTGCCCGAGGGCTGTGGTACTCAGCTGGAAAGTGAGACACACAGATCACTGCTGCCTGGTCCCACATCAAAGGCAGGAGCATGCCTAGGGTACTGAATATCCTCACAGTGTTTACTCACTCTGCACTTTCAGTGGAAAACCTGCAAGGCTGGCAGGCATTCCTTACTTTTACCGAAAATCTCTGAAAGATTGCAATTTTGCACTGATACAGATTGGGAAACACTCATCTTGAAATTTTTCACGTCTGATAAATAGTAACCACAGTAATGATGCATTTGTTTGTTGTATTAAAGCTCTTTGAGATTGTTAGGAGTGTATGCTATTAACACCACTGTCCTGCTACAGCATGGGCAGCAGCAGTTAGTGATGGGTACTGTGAATCTGTCTTGCCATTGACCCAGGAATCATTGTTTTCTATAATTTAGAGACCGCTAAAACATTCTCTACTCTGTTGGTTTTTATGACAGAAGAAACTGTATAAGGTTCAAAACCTATAAGCATCATCCTTCACAAGGAGGTTCTCAGTTCTGAAAACCTCATAAGTAACTCACGTCACCTATGTAGGTGCTGCTACACACCAAGGATTAGTTTTGGATTAGTTTTCAGATGAAGCTCTATGCTGGTAATACTGTGTTTAATCACTCTTTTCCCTTTCCAAGTCACACATCTACTGCTGTTATGCATCCTATTTGTACAGTTCAAAGGTATTTAAGCATAAGGTATCATGGTGCGTATTTTTGAATCCGGCAGCCATGTAAGAGACAGTGCCCTTGGCTCTGACACCTGCTACAGCTAATTCACTATGGGACAGAGATTTCCAGCATCAAGACAGCCTGTACTTACTTATTCATTGTCACCAAAGCAGTCTGCACTAGGCACATATTATACTGATACTTTCTAATTAAAAAAAAGTTGTCATCTACACTTTTTAAATTCAGGCAGTCAAGGCTGTTCAATGGGTCTTAAGTTTGCTCATGTAGATTTCCTTCCTTTTCCCTATATTTGTTTTTAAATCTGTAAGTTTATGCCTTTGTGAGTAGGTTGGGCTTTACAGGTCACTTTTCTAAATGAATCCAAAGAGAGCTGCTGATGCAAAATGAATCCCTAGCACCTTTTTTTTTTTTTTTTCTTCTGTTTCTATTATTATATCATTTGCTATTATTTCCTTCCACAGACACAAAATAAGACAGTCACTGTTAACTCACTGGCTACATATGGTAATATATGTGGTAATATTATTTGTAATAATTGAAGAATAATACAATATAAAAGAGTTCTAATAAAATAGTACCTGCTTTACAGTGTCTACAGGCATGATGCCAGATATAGAAGGCAGAAAAAGGTAGGAATTATACAAAAAGACATTACAGCAGCTATACAGATGGCAATTTCCACCTCTGAATTCCTAGAAAGTGAAGCAAAAAGCCCTTTCCCTTTGGTGTCCTGTTGGAAAGGGTGAGTCAGGGTAAGACCTAAAAATTATACACACACACACACACAGACAATGTGAGAATGCCACAATTCAGAATGCCTGGAACAAAAGCGTGGAGAATAATGGGATGGTTGGGGCAGAAAGACACATGAGATTGCATAGTCAAACCCCATTTCTTAAAGCAGGGTCAGCTGCTGTGATAGTGTTTAACTAGCTTCAATTAAAAAAAAAAAAAGTTTTCTTATATTTAAATGGAATTTATTATTGGAAGCAGCCCTGTGGAGAAACTGAGAGCAATCCTGTAGAGAAGGACTCGGAGATACTGGTGAATAAAAAGATGAACATGAGCCAGCAATGTGCACTTGCAGCCCAGAAGACCAACTGTATCCTGAGCTGCATCAAAAGAAGTGTGGCCAGTAGGTCAAGGGGAGCAATTCTGCTTTCTATTCCACTCTGGTGAGACACCATCTGCAGTCCTGTGTCCATATCTGGAGTCTGTAGTACAAGAAGCACATGAACGTGTTGGAGCAGGTGCAGGGGAGGGCCAGAGAATCACAGAATGTTAGGGGTTGGAAGGGACCTAGAAGATTAGAAGATCATCTAGTCCAACCCCCCTGCCTGAGATGGTGACTTTACATTTAACAACCCTGAGGGATTCCTTCTCCATGGATTTATCCTGTCACTTTGTGAAACCCCGTAGACCTTGAATTCAGAAATGGAAGAATTTGAAAAAAAAAATCAAACAGCCTTGAAAACAGCAGAAAAACCCTAGATAGACAAAAGGTAATACCTGAGGTACTTTTCAAAGCTTGGAAATAATGAAGTGTTTCTTTTCATAGTGGAAAATTAGTTGTGTTTCCATATCAACGAGAAAGATTTGTAGCTGTATTATATAAAGCTAATAAAAGAATTACTACTCTCTCCTTTCTAAACTGCTAACACTAATCATCTAGTTATGAAAATGGAAATAGAAGGAAAGATGCAAATAGAGAAATTTTTTTTTTCCCTTCAACTATTATTTTTCTCTTCAAACAAAAAAGACACCAGAACAGTCATCATTCAAACACTACAGAGCCCTCACTCTAGAAAACACAGTATAACCACAGCAACCCAATGAGAAGTGGTGTGACTGGCTGACTTTTGTTTATTTGTTTGTTTGTTTTGTTATGGCTTTTTTTCTTACCTAGCACAGAAGGAAAGAAGCCAACGGCCTGCAGAGCTAAACCCTTAAATCTGTATGACATTAATCAATAGTCCTGTATTGTTGATTGCATGTGCAGTAAGACAACTAGCTTAAGACATAGTACATTTGTATACTCCCCATTACACTGTGAACACCAACAAAACAAACCACTTAAAAACTACAGGGCCACAACAGGTACCCTCTAACATCAAGCACAGAGGTGAGTTTTAAAAACAATCTGGGATAACCAACAGAAATATAATCACATCCAACAGCACCTTAGAAGAGGTACACAGCAGTACCAAAAGGACCACTTTTGTCAAAGGGAGGATAGTTTAGCTAATAAAAATAAGCATCAGCTGAGAAGTTTATTTCTATGGTCTATACCAAACACAAGTTCACTGCTAACAGCTTCCCAATGGCAATACTTGTCTCTGCTGCTGATGCTGTATAGCACACAGAAAATGGATAAAGACTTCTAGCAACCAAATAGCCAAGAAGCAGGAAGAGTTGACTTAAAAGTAAAGAGCAAGAGGATATATACATGTGATTTTTCAGTGGTTACCTGAAATAACAGAATGAGCAGCTGATCTATAAACAGATCTAGGAAAACTGAGATTTCTCACACTGTATTTTCCAGGGATATCTAATGTGAATAGCTCCATTCCCAGCCTGGCAAACCAAGGCAGCTCCCAGCCAGAGGGGGATTCCTGAGGAATTCTAAGTTAGGCTTGGGAACAGTGCTATGATTAGCCCCAGTCACTAATGTAACACTAATGTTTAGCAGTAGTATAAACACAGTGAGAAGTGAGAAACACCAACTTTCACCTTTTCTCATAGTTATCTAAACAATTCATGAGACTGTAAATGTAAGGGCTGGCTGTTCCAGATGGGAACAAAAAATCATAGGTCAAGTATCTTGCCTCCCATTTAAGTATCCAACAGTGGATGCTTAAAGAGTAATATAACAGGAAAAACGTGCAGTAATGCTATTCCAAAAGACTCTCATGACCTACAAAAACTTGCAGGTTGAGGACTTTTCTTGGGCTGATGACTTGGTACCTCAGCTGACTCACATAAGGACACAGAAAATCCAGGATTTTGTAGTATCTATACAAACATTTTGGACATCTCTATTTCCCTAGCTTCACTATGCTGCAGTAGACTCCAGCAGTCTGCTTGACTTCTCTAAATATGGGTGTGCTTTGCTGTGACTCAGAATTGCATGAGGCTACAGACCCAAAAGTGAAAACAAAAGCCCCTGGAGCAAATGGTCATTTTTAATGATCGGCAACCACAGAGCTGAGATCAGAGACACCAAGTGTTAAAAGCCTGTTCTTTAAAGTTTGGCAGCAGTCAGTCATGGGCAAGAAAAGACCTTCACAGTTCTACCTGATGTGTATACATTTGTGTGGGCCAACTTAACAGTAGCTGCAAACAGTTTAGACTGAGCAGAGCTTACTGAAGTTCTGTTCTGACAACAAGGGTATATTAGCTATTGCAGAACTTGCCTGGGTGGGACTAAATACTTCCTCCATTCAGGCTTGCTCTGTGATTCAGTTAAGAGATAGTTAGAATCATAGAATCATTCAGTTTGGAAAAGACCCTTGGGATCATCAAGTCCAACTATTAACCCTACTCTATAAAGCTCACCCCTAAACCATGTCCCTCATGACCCTTAAACACACCCAAATGACCCTTAAACACACCCAAGGATGATAACTCAACCCCCTCCCCAGGCAGCGTATTCCAGTTTCAGTCTACTCTTTCCATGAAAAATGTTTCCCTAATGCCCAGTCTAAACCTTCCCTGTTGCATCTTGAATCCATTCCCTCTTGTTCTATCACTAATTACATATCCTCATGCAGAGCAACAGTTCCACCTAACTTGGTGTCATCTGCGAACTTACTAATGATACACTCTGTGTCCTTATCAAGATCATCAATAAAGATGTTAAACAGAAAAGGTCCCAACATTGAGCCCTGAGGAATATTTCCATAAGAAGTTTTTCCATAAGAATTCTAGTCTCGTTGAATGCATTCACCCTGAACTCTACAGAGTGCACACCAGAGACACAGAAGGGCAGCTAATCCACACGGGAGCTGGGCACCTGCGGAACCAGTTGCTTTTGCTGTGAGTGCTGTGTCTTGGCCCTATCACATTTTGTCACTTGCATACAACTGCACTTTCTTCTGGTTGCACTCTCAGGGTGATGTTCCCCATAGTCAAGCTGATCTGACATGTTAATGGATCACTGTAGAGGGCCCTCAGAATGAAGAAGATTGTCGTAAATTAAAGGTCCAGGTTCAACAATTAAGAAGTTGTGTGACTTATCAAGTAGCTCTGCCTGTTTCCCAGAAGCATGGAGGTGCATGAAGGCTGTGAACTGCAGTGAGGAAACCTGGAGTCTTTACATGACAAAAGGCGATTCACCAGAATATCCTCTGGTGATCTGCAATGTGATCAATGTGGTTAAAGTGATGTATTACAGTAGTCGTTTCAATCACTTATGTTCTCTAGAGAATATAGGTATCTGATTTCTACTTTTTGCTCACTGTCATTCTTATTTTTACTGAAAAAACTTATTTTTTATGTGTGGTAACAGCTTCCAAGATGGCTGCAAGAGGGGTGCCTAGATTCCTCGCTTACAGAAAGCTCCCAAAGAATACCAAAGGCTTTTAAGCTGTGTCTGGGACATATTGCAAACACATCAGAAGTTGTTACAGATAACTCTTATCCTGTCTCTTGCATTCTTGCAGGCAGGTATCTACTCCCAGGCTTAAAATTGGTTAACTCAGTAACTTTTTGAGTGGCAGCAAACTCTGCTGAGTTTCTTCTGGCCTCTGAGGATTTCCTTTGTCCTTTCTGGAGTTGTGGCTGTCCTCCTTTGCTCTCACTATAGTGCACGAACCACATACAGTTCCTTACTGTGATCCCCTGGTTCATCATATCCAACAGTTCCTTCACCTGTTGAAGCTGATGCATATTCAGCTGCTTGTGCATGGATGAAACAACCTTCTCTTACTGCAAGGGTTTCCAGCCAAGCCACCCTTCCTGAAGGACAGCAGTCCAATAGCTGATCAGAGACATCATCCCCCCAAACAGCTTACACAGGGGCTATTTCCTCCACACAGGCAGGGCAGACCTGTGCCCAGAACTGCCATGGGCACCACACTGTAAATTCTCTGCTTGTCCAACAGATTCTGGGTCTGCCAAGCAGACTGGAGAGGATGATACCTCTGTGTGGCTGTGGGAACTGGCTCTGGCCAGAACTCAAGGGTGCTGTGACAGAGCTCATTTTTCTCCAGATTTCTTTTATATCCTGGACTTTGTATAAACACCAGGATAAGGTATTAGCATGATCCTCTTCCTCAGTCCCTTGAAGATGTGATGAGATGTTTACTCTCATGTGAAAATTTTGTCCTTTTCTTTCAATTTAGTACATGTAGGACCATATCACATACTTGCTTTAACATGTTTTGTAGGATAGATGTTTCCAGACCCTGTATAGCCACACAAGTGCTGATCATAGAATCATTAGAAAAGACTTCTAGGATCATCATGTCCAGCCAGCATTATCATGACTACTAGAGCAAGTCCTGAAGTTCCATGTCTACATATCTTTTGAACACCTCCAGGGATGGTGACTCCCCTGGCCAGTCTGTTTGAAAGCCCACCCATTCTTTTAGTATAGAAACTTCTCCTAATAACCAATCTAAACCTCCCCTGGTGTAAATTAAGCCAATTTCCTCTAATCCTATTGCTAGTTAGGTGGGAGAAAAGACCAACACCCACCTCACTACAACCTCCTTTCAGGTAATTGTAGAGAACAATAAGGTCTCCCTTTATCCTCCTCCAGACTATACAATCCCAGTTCCCTCAGCTGCTCCTCATAAGACATGTTCTCCAGACTCCTCACCAGCTTCATTGCTCTTCTTTGGACCTGCTCCTCAGTGTCTTTCTTATATAACAGTGACCAAAACTGGACACAATACTCAAGCTCCAGCCTTACCAGTCAGTGTACAAGGGCATGATCCCTTTCCTAGTCCTACTGCACAAAAATATTTTATACAGGCCATGGGCCTTCTTGGCAATCTAGATAATCTAAATAATCTCTGTCTCACATTCATCTGTCTGTCCACCAGCACCCCCCAAGTCCTTTTGTGCCAGGCAGCTTTCTAGACACTTCCCCAAGTCTGTAGCATTGCCTGGGGTTGTTGTTACCAAAGAGCAGGACCCAGCACTTGATCTTGTTAAACACCATATGACTTGTCTTGGACCATAAATCCAGCCTTTCCAGATCCCTCTCCAGAGTCTTTCTACCTTTGAGCAGATTGACACTCCCACTCAACTCAGTGTCATCTTCACACTTAACTGAGGGTGCCCTCAATCCTTCATCCAGATCTTGATGAAGATATTTAACAATATAATAACTGGGCCTAAAACTGAGCACTGGGGAACACTGCTTGTGATCAGTTGCCAACTGGATTTAACTCCATTCACCACAACTCTCTGGGTTCAGACATCCATTTAGTAAGGGTATGTTTTACCTTATCATTTAACTGCTTTGATTTCAACAGGTTCATCAGCATAACTAGTTTGGTAATTTGTCACTGATTGTGTAGTAATTGTGTAGAGGCTTCCTTCCCACCAGAAGCCTCTCTGCTCCAGATGGGTGTAATCACAATTTTACTGACAAGCCAAGCTGGGCTTCAGCTGGAACCAGTAATCCTCACCCTCTCCCCTGAGAAGGGGTTGCTAACAGAATAAAACACAGAGACACAAAGAAGGAAGGGACATACATTAATCTCCTTTGCCTGTTGGTCTTCCCTAGCCTGCTGCAAAGATTGTTTTTACAGCTTGTTCTTTCTAACCAAATTAACAAGCACAGATGGACAAAATTTAAATGTCTCCAATGAAGACTAAACCTCCCTTTCTCAGCTACAACACTTCCAAAACCTCCTGAGCACTAAGAAACCTGCTCTGTCCACCCAAGCACAGGCATCATAGACAGAACCATCACACCAGTCCCTGACATGCATGTTTCTTTCCAATTGAAAATGACATCTTTTAAACATAAACCCACGTGTATGCGGGAAGACTTACATGGAATTCTAGGAAACCACAGAAAGCAGTCAGGCCTTTGTGAGGGTCAGCAGACAGGGCCAGGCTCCAGGTGCTTTCCTGTGACCCTGGGAGGGCTGCCCTGCAAGCCACGAGCTGCACTGAGCTGCAGGCCGAGTAAAGGAGACCGCAGTCCGGCACCCAAAAACAGTTTCCCCAAAACATCTGCGCAGCCAGGCCCCGGAGGATCCCGGGGGAAGCTTTTCCCCTGGTCACGGGGAGACCCTCCCGCCGTCCCGGCTCGGCCTCCTCCCCCGCCGGCGCTACGGGCAGCACACGGACGGAGCGCGAGCCGGGAGGAGCGCGAGCCGGGAGGTGCGCGAGCCGGGAGGTGCGCGAGCCTGCAGCGCCCCCGTGCGCCCCGCGCGCGGCAGAGCGGCCTCGCCCCGCGCCTGCTTCCCGTGGAGAGCCGCCCGCCGGCTGCCGCCTCCCAGGCGGGCCGGGGCCGCGTACGCGTGGGCACGTCACGGTCCCAGCGAGAGGGCGGTATCGGCGCTTCTCCCTCGCCTGGGCCTGCTGAGCTGGGGGCTTCGCCTTATTCCAGGGGTGTCTGCTAGTAGCGGTGTGTACAGAGCAGTGGTGGAGGGTCACCGGTGGCACACAGAGCGTTTCCAACCACGGGCGTGGCTCTGAAGGCTATGAGTCCATCGTCCAAGAACCACTGCTGAACCTGCCCCGCATCCCACTGCTGCTCCCCCATTTCACAGCACCTAGCTCCGAAAGGCAGCTCTTGGAAGCATCTGCTGTCAAAGGGGAAACAAACCCTCCACCAGTCTTGCCACGGGACCCCAAGGGGTGATACAGTGCTGCAGCATGCCCAGCTTTGGTTGTCTTTGTTCTCGCACCCAGAACAGGAGTATGGCTGGAGCAAGCCTTGAGTATGATGGAGTGATCTCTGCTCTAGCCTAAACGTACAAAGCAGTTTGCTCCCAAGTCAGTAACCTGTGAGATTCTGAATGACAGACAGAAAATAGAGGAGGCTTAGTTACATGTCTGAGATATCTGTGATTTCACTGTTTGTATCCCTTCAAACCCATCAAAGCCTGTCTAAGCCTAGCTCCAGTGAACCACTACTAGCTACAGCAAAGTCTGGCCCAAAAACATTTGGAAGACAGGGTTTTCAAAAGCACTTCAGATCAGCTGGGGACAGTGGCATGTGTGTCCTCAGCCATTTTGGTGTTTCTGGAAGACCAAACCAGGGTAGTGCTGCTGCACCTGTCCTTGCATTGTTCACCATGACATTTATCTCTTCTCTACAAGAATTTATCATAACTTTAAGGCAGTTTCTGCTGGAGAGTATTTCCCCTTGTTATACTGCCAGTGCAGAGGTAGCAAAAGTTTACCTTTAAAAAGTAATCACAACAATGTGAAGATAAAAATCACACCACAAGCCCCAAGCACCACCACATATGTGGCTCTTTCAGTCCTAACTCCTCCAAGGCAGCTGACCAGATAACCACATAACAGGGCTCCCTACCCTACTACAAGCTTTGAAATGGTTGGGGTGTGAGAAGTTTGCAGAATGTGTTTAATTCATCACTCTCACACCCAAAAGTCAATTAAATTCAAATCCAAAAGCAGAGTAAATCTCATGGTCATCCAGTTCATTGGCATGTGTCTATGATGCACTGCTCTACAAGTAGCAAGACAGTAACAGTCTGAATTCCCAGATTTGCACTCCATTTGGGTTTTCCATATTTATTATCCATTCTGGAAGACGTCTCTTCTGAATCTAGATATAAGCAGTGCTGGTGACAAAGTCTCACTCAGCAGCATATTGGTCTTAGGGAAAATGCAGTGGCTTCAGAAGGCACCCTCCTCCCTCCAGAGCATTCCCCATAAACTGAGGGCACTTACAGCCTCAGTATTCTAAATATTTCTTGCATACTCAGGCATATGCCACTGAAATATAACTACAGCTCACAGTCATCTTCCAGTAGACCTTGAAAGGCAGGAATAGGTTGTTTTCTTTGTTGTTGCTATCCAGGAAGGTAGCCCTTCCACAGCTATAGGTAGGCCAGCAATCCACACCACCAGCATATGCATATGACCTTGCTGGATCCATTCCTGTCTATACTCTGTGCCCTGGAGAAGTGGTTAGGTACCTCTTTGGGTGACTGCATTGCAGCAGGCACAGAGGCTGGATACGCAGAGGCACCGCAGCTTCTGGGACCAGATGAAGACAATCTTTTGCCTAGATGGCCTTGATCTAGCCAGTCCGAAACATTAGTCACAGGATCTAAGTATCACTCAGAATCATGGAATGTTTTGGGCTGGAAGGGGCTTTTAAAGATAATCTAACATAATCCCCTGAAGTGAGAAGGGACATCTTCAACTACATCAGGGTGCTCAGGGCTCCATCCAACCTGATGACAAATGTTTCCAAGGATGGTGCATCTACCAACTCTCTGGGCAACCTGTTTAGACTGACTGAATTTGCCACGTACTGTCTTCTGACTGAATTTACTGGTCAGTGCCCTTGCATGTGCTACATTTGGGCTTAACTCCTTAACATACATAGGTTTTTTTCTTTTTTTTTTGATGACAATGAAATACTCTCAAGCATCATCTAAAAGAAAAAAGCAATTAATGAGGTATCTGAGATTGTGCCAAGAAGTGAAGCCACACCCTTCCCCCCTCCAAAGGGGATCATCTCATTAGATCTGCTCTGCAGGAAGGTGTTTACCCTGATGCTGAGCTGAGCCCTGATAGCCTCTGCTGACATAGTGATGGAGAGAATATTGAAGAGTGCCACACGGGCTGTGGGAGAGATCAGGCTGACAAAGCGGCAAAGGAGGCATCAGAACAAATGAGGGAGCACATGAGCTGCATTTCAGGCTGAAATCTCTACATCATGAATGACTGCAGCTTGTTTACACACCTAATGGGAAGTGATGTAGATGGGAAGTTGGATTTAAAGCCATCACAGAACCTTAAAAATAGCACAGTGAAAGTCATTGTTCCCTTTCTCCGTAAGGAGGACAGGAAATGAAAACACATGAGCATGGAGGCTCTCTGCTCCAGCCCTGAGGGAATGACCTAGAGTCATGAGAATATAGGCTAGATATTGAAGCAAAGAATGAGAAGCAGCAGGAGACAACAGAATATAATTTGTGTGGATAGACTGTAGCAGCCTCTACAGAAAGAATCACAAAGCATTTTATTGAGAGAATATTTTATATTGCTGTGGGCAACTGCTCATCCTCTACAAGCAGAAGTGGAAAACTGCTGGTGAGACAGAACAAGCTACTTCAATGGAAACACCACCTTTGTTTCACAGAAAAAAATGCAGTAGCATTTTACTAACATGGACATTGTTTAGGGTGATAACAGAAGTATAATAAGGGTAATGTGATTAATGAGATCAAAGAAAAATATACATTATGCATCATGGAGAAAAGTCTTTGCTATGAATCAATCTCCTTAGGGAAGAAGTGTTGTTTTCCAAGTCACTCGGAGTTAGAAGGGAGAAGCATTGAAGATCACATGGTAGAGAATGCCTGTGTATGGACCAAGGGATAAACAATCCTACTTCTCTTTGGGGCAGAGTGTATCACTGTATGCATTTTTAAAGGCATAAAAATGCTCATAAGGATTTTCCAGCCTATGAATAGTCAGTGATGGCAAGTTGGAAGCGAAATGATAAGAGGAAAATGAGTTTGTCACTTTAAGGTGGTGTTGGGGGCAGGACATGAAGAAAGAATGGGGTTTGGGTGAAGGAGAAACCACATTCCAGGAAGGAGTTACTCCTTATGCTGAAAGGAAGTCTCTGCTTGAGGAGAAGGGAAGACAGAGACTGGGGGACAGTCATGTAAGAGGAGGAAAAAAGTCAGCTCTGTGAGATGTACGTGGATGTAGAGTGAAAATCAAGACAAAGGGAAGAGAAATGAGTATGGAAAAAGGAAACACGTGTTTGTGAGAAAAAATAGTTGCAGTTATAGGAAACAGACTGCTTGTCCTGGGTGGTTAACTGCAAACAACAATACTATTTGCAAGAAATATTTCCAGATTGTAGTCACAATGTCATTGTGAAGTAGGTAAGCAATGATCTGTCAGTGGGAGGCAAAAGACAGAAAGACTGAAAGGCAATGAAGGAGTCTCTGTTGGTGTGAGAGTGGAAGTCAAGCAATCCCTCACACTCAGCCCTGAGCTAGACTTTGTATCTCCACTTGTGAACATACACTGAGTACCCCAGGATCTGCTGGCTCATCATCAAATACACTCGACCACCAAAAGAAACCACTTTCTAGACAAACTTTAGAGTGCTGCCAAATCTTCCCCAAAGGGTACCCTGGGCTGGACCCTGTTGAAACAAAGTGAGCAGTGTGTTCTAGCAATCCCAAGCACCAGGAAGCAGAAAGGAGAAAAAGTCATTCCAGACTTGAAGCTATAATGTCAGGAGCAACAAAGGACAAATACAAACTGTTTACTGGATAATGGGACTTGCTCCAGTTGTCACAAGATCTATGCCAACCAAGCTATGCTGGTAGCTACTCTTACCCCAGGAGAGAAATAGATGTGTGTTAATCATCCCTGCATTGGTGTAACTGATATGGTCACAGAAGGGAGAGAGAAGGAGTGAATTGCTCCAAAATAACTAGATTAGTTAAAAGCAAAAACCAAAGCCAACTAACCAACCAACAAAAAAAACCCCAAACCAAGCCAAACAAAAAACCCACTGCAATTACTTTCTTGGCAAAATGTTTTCATTTTTAAGGAAGAAAACACACTTGTGAACCCTAACAATAGATTTGTTTTAAAGCTTGTTTTCATGAAAAATAGCTGAAACTTTGCTCAAAGGAGTACATTCCTATACACCTTTGTTTGCTTCCCAGCCAGCGGTAAGCTTTGTAGAGACTCAGTCCTTAGGGTGTTTTCAGAATTCTCTCCCAAAGCTGTGGGTGGGGGTACTTTACATATGATACTCATCCTCCCTTAATTTTGCAGCAGCAGCTGCAACAGCAGCCTTTCTGTCTGCTTGTCTTAAGCTTATCTGGGTGCAATAAAGGTCCTGTCCCAGGAGAATCCTGATCTCTTGTTTCAGCACTTCGCATAAGTTGTTATGGAGGATGGGAAAGATGATTCTGTCTAGAACCTCAATATCCCAATGTGGGTCATAACTTCACAGGCAAAGCTCAGGAGTCAGATGTATCTTTTCCAGCTTTATCATTGTGTGAACCTCCATATATTACTCTTGAGCTTCAGAATTAAAAGTATACTGCAGAAACATTTTTCTAGTTAAGAGTTGATTAAATTTGAGTCCTGAGCTGAAAATTTAGATCAAATCCTGACTTGACTCAGGCTTAGCTCTGATTTTAATTTAACAAAAGGCAAAGATCTGCAGGGCTTTGCAAAGATCTGAAGAGAGTAAAACTCTCTTCATGCCAGTATCCATGTTAACAGATCTTTAGCATTCCTACTGTAAGAAATTAAATCTTTTTTTTTTTTTTTTTGTGGAACAGTAAACCAACACATGATTTATTCATACAGTACAAAGTAGGAGTGAATCTGTAACCCAGTCACTAAGTATTCACTAAGTATTTGGTACAAAGCAAAGTAGAATTTTGTAAGTCCTTTGCCACTCACTGAGGCAATGGCCCAGCTTTGAGTAGTTAAATAAAGCAAACCTAGACTAACCCACTGTATGGTGAAATCTTTTACCTTTGGTACCATTGCATTACTACAAGGACTCAACCTCAGGAGTGTCTGTCAGGCATAACTATAAGTCTTTTGTGTCTTTAATTTGTGCAATCAGAAATGTTAACTGCATCTAATATATTAAATATGTTTTAGAAGCTGCCTTTCCAGTATAGTATCTGTACTAAAATTAATATTATAGTAATGAATAAATAGCCAGTTCTAAATTATTGTAGAACATGCTATCCCAAAGAGTCCTTGAACATTCCCAGACTACCATGGGTAACAGGCCAGAACAGAGTGTGCTGCACAGAAGCAGGGAGAGGTATGGAGAGAAACTTTTGACCTAAGGCCCTAGGGCACTGGGTCAGATTTCCTCCTCCTCTTGAAGAGCCATGTGAAATTTCTTACTGTCCATGCATATCAAGCCTGACTACCAGGGTGGGAAGTCTTATGTCAGAGTGAGCCTTCAGGAACTCACAGGGATCCTTCAGCAATTTGGACATATTCTTCCAATTCCAGGACCTGGACACACAAGAGACTCCTACCCTACTAATAAACAGTTACCACACAGAAAAAAAAACCATCAGTTATTGAAAAACAGCTGAAACTGTTGCTGAGAAAACAGGTTGCCAGCTGCAAATATGAATGTATTGTAAGTTAATTTAAGGAAAAAGTTGCTGACCATACCATCTACAGAAAGTGTACTACAGATGATGGTAGCTTCTATCATGAAAGACTTAGCCAGAAACAGTCTTTGCAGAAGCAAACATCAAACATAATGTCAGAAAATTGTTCATCTTCCAGTCTGTGACAGCAAGCTGTGAGGTAGGGAAAAAAAAAAGCAGCAAACTCCACAGGTGTGGGCGACAGCTCATGCTGACATAGCTGTCACGTAGTCAGGGGTTAAATTAAAAACTCCTTCTGATTATCATATAATTTCCCCCATTGCCCACAAACCACTTCCTTTTCTACCCATGAATTCTTCTCCATCTTCACAGTAGGCAGAAGGCTGGTGCCTCTGTGTCAGACAAGCATGAAGTTGGTTGCTGTTACTTTCTGTGTCCTCTGCTTTCAGTTTGAAGCCCTGTACGGTGAGTAGCTTTTGGACTGTTCTCTTTGAAATAGATGTCTCTGTGGAATATCTCATCCAATGACGGGAGACGGTAAATGAGGCATGATAACAAGGGGTTAGAGGAACAGAGGTAATTAAGGAAAACAGCTGCAAAAAGACCACTCTCAACTTTAATATCATTATAGTTGGTGGGAAGAGAATTCCTTCCAGCACAGCAAATTTTCTCTGAAACTAAAAACAAGTTTTCTCACCCTCTTTCTGTTTAGAGTGTAGTGCTCCAGCCAGGTTCCTTTGCTGGGCATAAGGTCTTAGAGCAGCATGATGGTGAACAACAGCTTAGTAAAGAGAAGCCAAATTATTGATATTAAACCTTCTCTTGTTTGGGCAGGGAATTTTTATACTATGTAAAATGTATATGGCATGGAAGAGTGGATGAGAATGTTTTGGTGCAGGTTTGAAAGGCAGACACTTAAAAGGAAACTTAGAATTCCTAATGCTGTGTTTGAGAAGGCGCATGGTGACAGCACTGACCTCAGGCCAGCCATAGACATGGATGTAGTGGTTTATAAGATCCAGTGTTTTATCACAGTTATGCAGAGTAAAATACCAGAGCTCACATTTATCCATAGACTTTCTGAAGCCCACATATTACTAGGCCAGGATGGAAATACATATAATATATGATTAAGGAGATTTTTTTTTTCATACATATGCTTATTGAGGATTTGATATATTAACATATAAGTAAGACCTGAGATTTTGTGCACACAATTACTAAGTACCATCTAAACATGTACCTTTGCAGGTCATGTCAGGGGCTATAGAATACGTTTGCTCCTTAAGTTCTATTGATACACGATAGATTTCAAGTCATCATGTAGAATTCAAGTACTCCTGAGGTTTCATACAGAATTTAAGCTTTCATTTAAATAAAGACCAGTTTCCAGCTCTTTAGGGAATACATATTTATTGAAGGTTAACTAATACATCGATAGTATACTGAGTTTTCAGATAGATTAAAAAGATGGATAAAATCACAGGGAAGGAGGACTGTGATCACTGTCTCCAATGGGATATGAACTGCTCTTTTTTGACTTGAAAACTTATTCTTAAATCTACCAACAAAAAATCCTGTCAGTTTTGTTAAATATTTTTCAGCTAGTTAATTGAGCAGGTCTACTTGACCAGAGTGCTTTTTCATGTGGCTGGAGCTATCTAAAAGGCCATTCCTTGTGAGAAAAAATAGGCTGCAATTTTAAGGGTGCAGGTAATTGTTCTATCTGATACTGTAATTTCTCCCTTCTTTCTCCCTTCCTTAAAATATGAAAGGATAGGATTTGGGCAGGGATCTGAGAAGAGGAGATGGCAGGAGAAAGAGATTGCCCATAACAAGAAATTGTATATTTCCTTTTTTTTCTTTTTTTTTTTTTAACTTACAGTACTTTTGGCATAAAAAGTACTAATTATCATTCTTGCTAAAAGGAAAGGGTCTGTAAATGATCAGCTTTGCTTAAGACACATTAGTGAGATACTCTCATTTGGAGAACAAGCCAGCACTCCAGAGAGTGCTGGCAAGCATTATGACAAATATTTAGGAGTAAAAGCAGAGCAACTTCTGATTTTGATATCTATATGTTTGTTGTTGTTTTTATGTGTGCATTTTTGTTTCTGGGTTTTTTGTTGTTTGATTGATTTTTGTTGTTTTTAATTTATTTAGCATTTAGCAAGCCCTACTTGTAATCTATAGATAATTTTTTTTTCACTGTAAATAGGTCATGGACATTGATACAGGTGTGTGTATATTTATATTATGATTTATAACCCAATTTTGATAAAGAAATTCTTTGTAAGAGCATGAAGCCTCTCTGGTGCCTGTGGAGAAAAACAGGCAATGGAATTTTGGATTACAGTGCTGTAGGTTTCCATAGCACTTGTGGCTCTTGCTATGAAATGATGACATGAGCTTTTTCACACCAAAATTTGAAAAGCATTATCACTGTTCATACACAGATCTCCTATTGTCAACACAGGAGGAAATAATGGTCATTTCTTAGAAGGGTATCTGAAATATTGTCAACCAGAGCTGCTGTGGTAGTGTAATATATTGTAAGAGATTCCACATTTCACAACATGTGTTGTACCATAGAAATAATCCCAATTATAGATGTCTTCCTTGAGTAATTTTGGCCATTACTTGTGTGCCCGTAAGCACTTTCCTCTCTTAGTCCTTGATCCTTGAAAGACAGAACATGTTCGTTTTAGGCATATGACTAATGGCATTGAATTGAGAGTTTTATCTTTCAGAGTGCCTTGAAAGGTCAAAGTTATAGCAAATTAAAAGACTGTGTATGGTTTCATCATGCATTTAGTATTAACAAAACAAATGTGTTCATTTTAAAGGCAGGGTCATCTTTCTCCTTAATCATCTTCAGAGGCAAATACACCAAATTATGCTTGTTCTTTTATCAGCTACAAAGTTTTATGAGAGCTGGAGCTGATAAAACAGTCAGCAAGAAGACCAAGGAAGAGTATTCTAGTCTTCTACACTAAAGCCCAAGTTTCGAAATTAATTGAAAGTGGTTCTTAAATTTCTGTTAGGACCAAAATACATAATGAATTGGTGATGTTTGCAAATAGCATTGGGTCTGCCAAAAAGCAACCAGAAAGCTCTAAACTTTAATTCCATCAAAGTTAAAATAACTCACCTTCTTACAGAAATTCACAAACCTCTGTCAAAGTCCTTTCCCACTGCAGTAAAGATGAAATGAAGATGAAAATGTAGATGACCATAAATACACATATACACACACAATCTTTCCCATTTTAACATAGCAGGATTTTACTTCAATATACTTGTTCATCTCTTGGATTCAAGTCTGAATCCCAGTATTGTGCCACTCTGCTTCACATGAGGTGAGCCAGGAACAACTCAATGCAACTCCACAGTGTGAAACTGCTATGAAACAAATTATATTACTTTCCTCTTGTCTCAAAACCTTCATATACATTTGAATCAGGTCTTTTATGCAAAATAGCAAAAAGGAAACTTATGGCCAAATATATTTGCTTTTACTACTGAACCACTTTTATTTATTTTCAATGATACGGTGATGTAGTCTTTTATTCACATATGTTTTGCAGTAATACTAAGGAGGTTTAGTGAGTTAATATCCCAGTGTTATTGGATAGTTGAACCTCAGCTTCCTATCTTCCATCCCACTAAGTATACATTTTGTCTGACTGTAGCTTGGCAATTGACATCAGAAATGTGTCTGGTCATTAACCACAAAGTGATACAGGTCCATAGGATTATTTTAGGAATGAACTTTTACAAATGCAATCAGGCATGAGGGGGAATAAGCCACCTTGTAGTAGGCAGTGAGAACCTTCACTTTAGGAGCTAATGCAGAATAGCCAGTGAGTTGGAAATATCTATCGGATCTCACCCAGTGTGGTCATCCATGTAGAAAATTTTGTGCTTAATCTCAGGGACTGTTAATGCAATTTTTAAATGTCCTCCCTTTTATACTATACTATACTATACTAAGCACACTCTTCTGTATAGCCATTTGTTTCAGAGCAATACTATTTGTATCACATTTGCCAAAATGCTCGTTCAGAGAAATACATTATCAAGTCTTTCTTGAAAAGAGGCAGTTAAGGCTTCTGGGCCTGAGAGGATACAAAATGATCTTTCAGCTTGCCACAAGGTCACATGAAGTACATGCTTAATGACCTCTCTCTGCCCTTTTCCATTAAAAACAAGGATTAAAACCACAGTCTCTGACGCACATTTTAAACCACTTGTTATGAAAGGGCCACTTCATTAACTAACAGCAAAACCAAATGACTTTCAGAGACAAATAGAGAAATGAAATTCAAAGCTTCTGTCTTGTCACCCAGTGTAAGGTAGCCCTGTTGTCCTCTGGGCTCTGGGGGAATACGGCACCACTTGGCTCTGTAGCTGCGCTGCTAGAGGCAACATCTGTCCTCTCAGATGATCTGGGACAAATGTAAAGGTCTCAGCTACAGGTGGATTCTTCTCAAAACTATCAGGCCAGTTTACATATTCACCATGCTCCCTAGCTTCTGCTATATCAATACACTTGTTTTTTAATTCTCATCCCTAAATAATTTTTTTGCTGTTGGACCTAATTTTAAAGGTATATGTTACCAGAGAAAAGACCATAAAACTACAGAGCACTTTAAAGGATTGTTATTTTAAATGCTGTTCTCACAGCAGCTGTTTTCTTTCACTAAGCACCATGCAAGTCACCAAGAACTGTTTCTTTATTTGACCTTTCCGTTCAGCTTTTCAGACTATACACCGTTGTGAAGGCTTGTGCTTTCTGCCCGTGCCTTCAGCACCTCTAGAGCTCTATCTCACTGTGGGTTGGCAAGCTGTGTGTTTTGTCTTATCTTCACAGCAGTGGTATAAGATGCCAAATACCTAGTCTGTTATCACCCACTTAAGTAATAGTCCTGAGAGAAGTACAGATGTTAGAACTGTCACTGAATTAGATAAAGGTGCTGACTGTGACAACTAGGAAGAGGAGAAATCAGTAAGAAAGGGATAACAGTTTCTACTGCTTTGCAGCTGAGCATCATAAAGTGTCTTCCAGAAGTCCATTTGCTTATATGTCACACTAAAAATATTTTAAAAGAGTATCATTCATAGCCATGCTCTTGCCAAGTGGGGAGTAAGAATTCAAAGAATGAAAAAGCATGGCCACTAAAAGATTGCCTCCATCCAGAAAGATCTGAGGTTATATAAAGGTATTTAAGTGACAATAATCTTCTGTTACTATGCATATGCAGACTGGATGACAAAGGTAACAGGTGCCTTGGGAAAAACATTATTTATACTGTGCGATCAGTGCAATACCTGGCACAGTTGGGAACTTACTCTGTGAGGATCTAAACTACCATGTAGAAGTAACAAAAATAATAGGATGATGCATCAAAGTCCTTTAAGTATTTGTCACATATTTTCTTAGCATCATAAAGCCCTAATGTACAGTATATTTCAACCTAAGCATCCTCTGAAGGACTTATTCAGGCTACCAGAAAACAGGAAAAGCAGATACAGTTTTTTTTTACTTGTTGGTGTACCTGTCTGTACCTTTAATTTCAGGGCACTTCAGAAAGAAAAATTACTAATGGAACACTCTCAGGCTGTGCTATATAGCCAGTGCTTATATGCAAACCATTTCAAAGCTGTACACGCCACCAACCCAGCTACGAATTTCTACTCAATATTTCCACAGAGGGTGGTGATGGAGGTAGTGGCTGAAAAAACAAATTCAGAAACATGATTAAAAATGTGCCTGTATCCCATAATGAAGGCTGCCTATGCACAAAGCACTGATAAACATGAAGAAGTTACTATTAAAAATGGAACAAACCTGTATACATTGCTTGAATATTTCCTTGCTGTATGTATTGGAGTATCTTCCATGTATTCATCCTGGATGTGCCATAAGAAGAAGTTTTCAAACACTGTTGAGCAGTGGGGTATACCAAATGAACATAGACTGATTTCAGTACTTTGGTATGTAAACTAAGTATAATGCTGGCTCATTGCTGAGTCTGGATTCAGGAAAAATCAGAACTATGCTTTTTTATTTGGGGACAGATTTCCTCAGTATTTTGGGGAAACATTCACTTTCATCTCAGATTACTTTTATTAATTACATCTATTACTTTGCAGTGGTGTTTTAAGAATTTGTAAATGCTTTATTTATGATCTATATTAATTCATGCTGAATGCATTTTCTTTCTATTTTTTTTTTTTCATTTCATGCATTTGTTTTATCATATAATTTTAGAGTGTAGCACAGACAGGATCAGATAGGCTAATGATACGAACTAGAAAATAACTTCAGCATCTTAACACTGCATCACTCAGCCCCTGTTCCTGCATCTCTCTTGAATTTTAAACAGCAAACAATTTTGTATTTTTCAGGAGTTGATATCTGCTCATCGAGACCATGCAAAAATATAGGTAAGACACATTTACCTAATTTGGTTTATAGTTTTAAATGCTATTCTAGATCAAAAATTACTTCCCTTGGAGAATTTATTTTTTTTTTACAGGATACTTTAATAAATTTTTCTAAGAGGGAGTTTCCCGTGCTATTGGTCACTGACTGTACAAAGTCTAACTGTGAGGTAGCAGGAGGTCCTTGGTCAGTTTACCTCATTTTTCTTCAATAAAATTGCAAAATGAGAGCTGCACAATATCTGAGATTTTTTTCAGACAGTTTTTGGGAAGGTCAAATGTGACTTTTGGATTTCATATGGATGGATGTACACAGTAACAGTTGTCTTCTACTCCTCCCATTATGTTAGTGATAAAGGTGCTGTAGTCAACTAAGTTATTCGGTATTTATTATTGTCTATTTTATAAAGGAAAGTTGTCATGTGGTTAAAGCACTTAAGTAGGATTTTGGGCTTCACATTCCATTTTAAGTTTTCAGCTACATAATCAAACTGACTGAATGGACAAGCCCAAAGAGTGGTGGTGAATAGACTTAAATCCAGTTGGTGGCTGGTCACTAGTAGTGTTTCCCAGGATGCAATATTTGTCCAGTTCTGATTAATATCTTTATCAATGATCTGGACGAGGGGATTGACTTACACCCTCTGTAAGTCTGCAGACAACAAGTTAGGCAGGAGTGTTGATCTGCTCGAGGGTAGGAAGGCTCTGCAGAGGGATTTGGAAAGGCTGAACTGATGGTCTGAGATCAATGGTCTGAGATTCAACAAGGCCAAGTGTCAGGTTCTGCACTTGGGCCACAACCACCCCAGGAAATGCTACAGGCTTGTTGAAGAGTGGCTGGAAAGCTGTCTGGTATAAAATGGCCCAGGGGTGCTGGTTGACAGTCAGCTGGACATGAGCCAGCTGTGCCCAGGTGGTCAAGAAGGATGAAGGCATCCTGGTCTGTAGCAGATATAGTCTGACCAGCAGGAGTAGGGAAGTGATTGTCCCTCTGTAGTCCACTAGTGAGGCTGCATCTCAAATGCTCATTTGGTTTTGTGCCCCTCATTACAAGAAAGACACTGAGGTGCTGGAGCATGTTCAAAGAAGGGCAACAAAGATGGTGAAAAATCAACAGAACAAGTGTTACAAGGAACAGCTGAAGGAACTGGGCTCCCTTCAGCCTGAAGAAAATGGGGCTGAGGGGAGATCCTGTTGCTCTCTCCTGAAAAGTAGGTTGAAAAAAACCTATCTGAAAAGAAGTTGTAGTGAGGTGGGTGTTGTCTTCTTCTCTAAAAGAATAAGTATAGGACAAGGGGAAATGGACTCAAGTTGTGCCAGAGAAATAGGTTGCACTTTAGGAAAAATTTTGTCGCCCAGAGTATTGTAAAGCAGTGGGACAGGCTGCCCAGGGAAATGGTTAATTCATCATCCCTGGAACTATTTAAAAATTATATTGATGCTGCATTTAGTGACTTGGTTTAGTGACAGACTCAGCTGTTCTGGGTTAATGGTTTGACTTGATGATCTTAAATTTCTTTTTCAGCCTAAATCATTCTACAGTTCTCTTGTAATTAGAGTGCAGACTGTGAACTATAAAACAAACATAATTATAATCATCTATATTCCACCTTGTTTTATCCATGATTAAGACAATCAGTCTGAGGCAGGTATTATATATCCATATAGTGTTAGTTACAAGGGAACCCTTAAACACTTCCAGGTAACTCACTGATCCAATACCAACAGTGACCTCTCCAGTCTTGTAGTGGAACAGGTCTTATGTCATTTATTTTCTCAGTAATGGATGACATGACCAGAATGATGCAGTGGTGTCTCATTGTACAGGCTGCTTTCCACAGGCAGACTATTCTGAGTACCTACATACCTTAAGTTTCAATCACATGGTTCCCTTGCTTTGTTTAAATGAGTTTCTTAACATTTTAGGGATTCTTTTCATTACTATGTTACTGACTAATTGTTTTCATGTCTCCAGAGCAGCCTCATGTCTCTGATCCTCAGGTGATGGTGGAATTTGAAAATGGAAACTTCAAGTTCACATTCCCCAACCCCAAAAATGTGAGTGAGTTCAGCATGACCCTCTTCAAAGGGCATGGAAAGAAGGAGATCTGTGCACTCCATTTGACCGAGGAGAAAGTTATTCCCAAGAGCGATGTCATATACTGTCAGACAGAACATTCCAATAGCAGCACCACTTTCATTCTTAAAAACCTGGAAAGAAAGCATATTGACATATACACCTACTGCTTGGAGGTGTTCTTACCCCCTCCTTATAGAGATTGCTGCCTGAAAGAAACCTATTTGTACATCCAAGGTAAGTTTATTTCTATTCTCCTCTTGCTTCAGTTTACTGATGAGTAGACATCAGGCATAGCTGTGATGCAGTGAAAAATGTGACTAAACTTCACAGCTATTTCCAATACAGATTAAAACTACTTAGCAGGAGCCTGATAAAAGTGGAGCTCAGCATGGCCTGTCCATATTTATTCATCTTCTTGGGCAGGTTTTGCAAGATAATGCTGAGCTTTGAATATTGTTTGTGGCACCCAAGCAAGCTAGACTACAACTTCTGCAGTCCCACCTTTGCCTGCAGCAGGAATTTCACATTGTCCATTTTCTAAGTTGCTGAGTACAAATGTTAAGATTATTTATAGCTGGTGGAAAAATCCATTTTAAGAGATAAATTAATTTAGGCATTAATTAATGCCTAAAAAAAAATATTAAAAAAAACACAACACCCCAAACAAACAACAACAAAACAACAAATAAACCAACACCACCAACAAAAAAAACCTACCAAAAAACAGAACAGCTGTCAAATAGCTGTACTACTAGTGGTGTATGGAACTCTCTGATGCCACGCTGATGTGAAGAAGATGCTGTTCACCTCACTGAAGCAGGCCTTCAGCTTTAGAGCCTTTCTAGAGCAGAAGAGATCCACAGCTGCTGAGAATTTTTGGTCTCTACTGAGAAGGGCTTGGACTAACTTTAGAAGACTCACTGCACAGGCTTTACCTTTTACTCAGTGGCTCTTTGCTATATACTAAATAGAAAGAGTTAATAGTGGTTTTGTTCACACCCCTTCTTGGGTCTCCATACAGTTCAGCTGCAATATGGTACTGCCTGCTCTTCCATTGCTTCTATCTTTTGCTATCTCTCAGTGCCAGAATTAAACAAAGATAGAGTTGAAAGGCTAAGACTACAATTATGTGGTTGGGACAAATGTCTCAGCCCTCCCTGAAATTCAAACAATTTCTCATAATCAAGTTTTGACATCTTGTGTTGGTTTTTTTTGTTGTTTTGTTGTTTTTTGTTGTTGTTGTTGTTGTTTTGTTTTTTTGTTTTTGTTTTTTTAATGTGATGTTTCCCAAAGCTGTCCATTTCCATTTGTATGGACAGCCAGATGATTATAACTACTGCCAGATGTTTCATGCCATATACAAAAACTTTTTCACGGTGAGGGTGACAGAGCTCTGGAACAGGCTGCCCAGGGAGGTTGTGGAGTCTCCTTCTCTGGAGACATTCAAGACCAGCCTGGATCTGTTCCTGGGTGATCTGGTCTAGGTGATCCTGCTCTGGCAGAGGGGTTGGACTAGATGATCTTTCTATCTCCCTTCCAACCCCTAACGTTCTATGACTCTATCATCATATTTTCACCCATATATGGACAAGGGTGGTCTTGTGTCCCTCAGCTTACTAACCGATATAAACACAACTGGTGAAGTACTTCTTTTGACCAGACTTCCCTTTAAATCACCTGTAGTACTCAATGAATGTAAGCTTAAGCCTTGCTCAAGTCTGAAATGCTATCATACTCTCAAGTCTGGCTTGGTTTCTTTTCACTCTCCACTTTCACCCCACTGTACCAACAGTGGACCTCTACTGGAAAACTGCAATGCTGTTCTTCTTCCTCCTGAATACACTTTTCCAACATGGCTTTTCACTTCAGGAATATGCTTCTCCAGATCTCGCTTCTCCTATTTTATTAATATTAAGAGAAAAGAGGAAATAATTTGGATAGTTCTCCCTCAGGGGGTGTGTGTGTGTGTGTGAAGACTGCAAATTATCAGTAATTACTTTTTTTGCCTCCTCATGTCCAGATAAGAAAGATTGCGTTTCAGTGGGACTTATGTCATGGATAATTATTGGCCTGATCGTGTTTGCCATGATTTCCTGTGTCTGCTGTGTCATAGCCTGTTGCTTAAGGAACAAGGTAAATGAGTCTATGGGATGCTGCAAAACCTTCTTTTCAAGGGTCATGGATAGGTGACTCGATTGAATGAAATTTAGAGAGTGACACATAATCATTCAGCTTGGATGTGTTTCTTGACAAAGAGACTGAGTTGTTAATTTTCTGCTGGGATTCTGTCATTGATGACAGCAACTCCGATTTCATTTTTCTAAGACAGAATTGTTTATTGATTTAAAGTCTGGGAATCAAAGGAAAGAGGAAGAATGCTGCACAGGTCAGCAAAATTACTTTGGTAAGCAATTCACATGATTGTTTTCTGCAAGAAGGGGAAACAAATCATCAGTGGAGCAACTCCAGCTCTTTTCTAGAGCAAAACTACTTAAATAGAAAAACAGTTGGCTCAGGAAAGAGACTATGCATATTAGTAATGTTTTTGGGCAATGTGAGTTTTTAATTTTCAGTTTGTTTTATTCCAAGTTTTCTATGTGACTGCCTGTCTATTCTGACTCTAATATTCCCACCGAAAACAGTCAGAGTAACTTCCCTACTGTAACAAAGACAGGAGTGGCAGAGGTTAGTGACAACAAATTAAATTAATGGTATTTTATCTCTTTTGGCAGAATCGGCAGTGTGAATCCAACTCCCATGAGTACAACAGTGAATACATGCCCATGGCAGCAGTGAATGTAGCTAAAAAAACAAGACTCTGAGGTTGTATTAAGCCGACTTATACCTCTGCTTGTATATGTAGCTAATGCTTTCTCTGGGGAAGGAAAGGGCTGCTTGCTGTGTCTCCCATTGATTCTGGGTGGGTAGGGTTGTTATGATACATTGTTAATGAAGTTCATGCTGCCATGTAGCAGAAAGGAAATATAAAGCAAAAGCTCTGGAAACATTTTGAATCAGAATGGCAGTCTAGTTCTTAGAAATGCAACTGCTTCTCATCAGTGTTAAGTAGTGATCTTGTGCATGAGGAAGAGGTGTGAAACCATTCCATACAGATTTTTGAGATGATGTGTGGTACCCAAAAATCTCTCTGGGGAAGTGGTTTTGCTAGAGTGTTACTGGCTAAGGCAAATAATCTGTAGAGAACAAGGAACTTCCTAAGTACTTAAGCATAGCATCCAGAAGCAGTTTTGGATACAGAAGCAGAATTTAGACTCATTCAGATATATGGGGGTTGCATACAACTAATTCTTCATTCCTATTCCAGGTATAACTTGCTTATGGCATAGAAATTCTGTCAGCAGAGGTTTCCAGCTACTTGAACCTGGAAAATGGGGAATCAGCATTTTCTCACCTTTCCCAGCCTCCCTGAGCTCTCGTGATGATCCTGTGCTCAGTCATAAGACACCCAGTCTAGTACAGTTCTGAGCTGTGTCTTCTTCTAGCCTTGTGTGTTAACTGGCACACTGCCCGATCCACTAACTTATACATGAAGTGTTAACAATATGTTAGAGATGCCAGCTTTTAGGTGAAGAAAGTGTAGTGAGTTTGCTTCACAGTAGATTCTTGTAGTTCTTCTACAGAGGAAACTTTTTCTGCAGTATTCTTTAGATAAACTTTTCACTGGTAATAACAACAACAAAAAAGACTACCTCCAATGCCAATTCTTGTGGTACAGCCATGAAGCACAGTTGATATATTGCACATACCCTTTTTTAGAGCTAGTTTAGCCTCATGCTACCAATTAATTCTCACATTCCCTGTCAAACTTCTTAGCACTATGCTAGGAGAGTGCAGTACACACATATGCTCTCCTGCACCAAGTTGTGAGAGCAGGGGAACAAAACCTGAGAGACTCTGACACAGTACCTTGGATATGTGCATCTGCATGTTTCTTAGTTGTGCTATCAATACATCTTTGCCATTCATAACTCAGGGTTCTTCTTAATTAATTTCCAAATTATTTTACTAACAGAGGAATATAGTACAAGAGGAATATATTGCAAGACTGTGATTGTTCTTTAAATCAGTTCAAACCTGCAGGATCAGTCCCTAAACATGATCTCTCCTATTCACATGTCTTGCAGCACAAATTCAACACAGTCTGTAAGGCCAGTGTATTCACAGGCTGCATTGCCATCCTGTTCCTCTGGTGGCTTGACACAAAACCTTTAGCACTTGCCCAGTGGATTCAACAAGGGTTACTTGACCTACCTCAAATTGCTTAGAGACTTCTGAATGAATTAAATGATCAATCCTTCATGCTCCTTGTGAAATCCTTTGATCATAAATGACCAACTCGGAATCCATCCTGGATATGCTGCCACTGCACACCATTTGGCTGTTGGAAGCAGAATGATGTATTGATTCCGAGTCTCTGTAATTCAGTGAAAAAATAAAGAATCCATCAGAGGATACTTTTGTGAAATTTACATAGCCTGGTCATCTGGCAAACATAAGGATGGTTTCCAATTTGATAGGGAAAACAGGGAATGTCAGGCATGAAGAGGACATAAGCTGGTAAGTCAAGAACAGACTTTTCATCAATGAACACCAAAATACATAAAAGTTCTGCAGAGAAAAGGTGCAGATTGTTAACTCTGACTTTAAGCAAAGGGGAAATGAGTAAAACATCAAATAGAGACTGCCCATTTCACAGCAGGTACCCTGATTAGCTAACCAGCTCCTAGGAAGAGACAAAAAGGGGCACCCTGGTGTGTTTGGTAACATTACATTACCTTTTCTCCTATCATTCTGCCACAGAAACTTTGACAAATTATTTGACCTCCCCAGCAAACAAAAATCCCCCCTGTAAATCCATAAACAGACTGAATTCACCATTAAAAAAACATTCTGGTGTGATTATTGCCTTTAAAAGTCATTGGTGGAAATAGCTATCCTCTACTGACCATGAGAAGTTATGGATGCAAGATCCTATGTAACAGTGGAAAGTCCAATCCTCTGGAGCCTTTCACCAGACTGAGAAGGCAATTCAAGGACTACAGAGTTTCTGAAAAACTTGAAGTTTGCTTTGAGATGCTGCTGGATGAAAGTCTGGACAAGATAGTTCAAAATACATAGGTTCTCATCTGGAGGGATAAGTGATTTATATTCATTGTAACAAAGCTTTTGAAAGTCTCAGGTTCCATCACTGCTTTCTTTTTTGATAAAGATATTTTTATTTTTAATAAAACATTTTTCATTATGCCATATGTGTCCATAAGAAAGTTCATGCATGCATGCATGTCATGAGAAAAATATCATTTCTACAAAATCCAATAAGGACAGAGTACAAGACAATTTATCCCTGGATAGAATCATAGTGGGAAATAGAAATAGGACTCTGAGGGGAAAGAAAAGTTAATACTTTATCTCTGAAGGGAGGTAATGACACTGGATCTATGTGTTTCCTTTTATTTTCATGAGAAGGTCTTTTTTTTTTTTTTTTTTTTTTTGTTCTCCTTTTCTTTTAATCCCTTATGCATCATACAGATAATGTTCAGGATTATTTTGTGGAGCAGACCATCAGGGCCCATGGATCTGTGTGTAATCAGCTGAATTAGTTCTAACCTAATCCTCATTGACCAATAGAAAGAATTCCTTCTTTCAGGCTTTCACCTTACTTCTTCAGGGATTCCTGCAGGCTGGTCTATTCAAACAAATAATTTTTCCTTTGTAAGAAAAAAAAAACCCAATAAACCACAAACAAACAAAAAAACCTACAAACAAACCCAAGCAAACAAACAAAATAAAAAACCCAAAAAAACTTAAATATACTAAAAAGACGGGATTTGATCATTAAGGCTCTTTTGGGTCCAAGTGAAGCAGGGTACATTGCAATAAGCACCTATCTGAGTACCAGTAGAAGTGCTGTGTTGATCCTTCTATCTATGAATCCTCTTGTGCATTTGACTTGGAAGGGACTACCACACATCTGGACAGGACTGTGACCATGAGACAAAGGGACAACAGAGACTCACAAGGGTCAGAGCTGGAAGGTCTCATGAAACCAAGATATACCTAAGCAACTCTTACTAGCGATTACATCCTTAGAAGCCAGAGCAATGCTTGTATTTCCATCCTTTTTCCTGGCTATGCTTATGAATAACCACAGAAATCTGCCTGATTCTATGCCCTGGCTTCTCTTAAGGCATGTGCTTCAGAGGCTCAGCCAGGACTTTCCCTCCTGCAGCATAGGAAGCACTCTGGTGCATCGGGCTGTCAGTAGCAGGACTTTACAGTAGCTCCCTCAGGCAGAAAAGGAAAGATCAGGGGAGGCACATGGATGAAGCTCCTGCTTAGTGTCTCCCATTAAAAAAATTAAAATAAATTAAAGAGATTGCCATGGCTGTATTGGAGGGATGTGTGGGTTCCAGAAGTGTAAGGAAGATAAACTAAAGGATTTAGGATTTGGGGAGTTGCAATACCTCATGACCATGACGCAGTACCCATTTCCAATAAAAGATTGCAAACATTGCCTGTGAGGACAGGTATCTTCCAGAAAACTATCTTGTATCCACCAAGTTGTTTGACAAAACCTTACCCAGGCAGTAACTTCTATGGACTACAATAGACTAAAATAAGCAACTCTTCAGGCATACTGCCAGAGGAAAAATTATCTTTGCTTATAAAAAGACATGGTTTTTACCCAAGGGACTGATTAATATGCAGCCAGTAAGGACCTCTTTCAAACACAATATACTAATTCAACTTAACACTTCTTGGCCTGAGAGTTTATATAAAGGTCTGATGAAGAAACTGCCCTTGCAAACACTAGCTGTTACCCACAACTTTTCCTTCTGTGAAGGAGCTTATCGGTCCCCGATGGGGCTGTGTTGTCAGCCAGAGGGGCACCCTCTGCAGCCTGCAGCAGTCTGGCCTGCCAAGGAGCTGTATCGAGGGAGTGCAAGACCTGCTGATGAGCATCTCTTCACCCATAGTTGAAGAGTCACCTTTCTGCATTTCTGTATTTCTTTTTTACATAGGCAGTGCAAAAAAAAGGTATTAAACATTTCCTACTGCATCATTTGTCTCAGCTTCAAAAGCTAAAGGAAACTTCGTCACTATCAGGAATCCAACTCAGATGAAACAAACCCTGTCTTTCCTGCTAAATGTGTTGGTAATCCTTCAGTTTAAAGACTGAAGAAAAACGTATGCTCTTTACGGAAAAACACAGATGTACTAAAGAAATGGCCGCTCATGTTGAACACTGGCTTATGATTTATAATTTCCACTGAAAATTTGAGCAGAAGAAATGTCCTCTTCACTCAAGATGGTGAAAACATGTTTTATTTGCTGAGAGAAGAGTCCTGTATATATTTTAAGAAAACTCCTGTCACTAAGCACAGTTATTAATTCAAACACAAGTCTTGAAGTGACCCCAAATGCCTTCAACACACATACCACATCTCTCCTTCTATAACTGCAACTAGATGAAGCATCTTTCAGAGACCTGAACTGTGTTCCAGTAGTGGCGATCCATGACAAAAACAGTGTTGGGTTAGTACACACCAATAAAAACAACAGTTTTGAAGAAAAATACTCAGAGAAATGTTGCTACAGCTAAGTTAGTGGAACAAAATGAATGCAGTGGATATTTTTAATGTAGACATTCAGTCAGATCACTTTGATGGCTAACCAGAACATCACACCATATGACTATGGAATCACTTTTGAGTCATTTTCTTTTCCTTCTGTCCCTCCTCCTACCTCACTCTGATGGGGGTTACAGAATTCCCACGGGGGGACCCTGTGATATAGCTGCTTAATTTCTTTCCCTGCAGGAACCTCTGCTCATGGTGTATCTTCTGCAGTTCTGGGGAGAAGGAAGAGGGGAAAAGTCTTTGCATGTAGCTCTGCTCATACAGGAAGCAGGGTGCAAGAGATGAGACCTGCTCTGCAAGCCAGATGAAAGCTATCTTTTGCACTTTAGGGAAGATTTGCTCAATGCCTTTCAGCTGAACTGGGTCCCTTGGAGGGAGAAAGATAAAAGGGAATTATAAGAGGCTAAATGGGTGAAGAAAGGTCTGGAGAACTTCTGTACAAGGAATGCTGTGCAAAGCCACTTTATTTCACAATATAAACTGTATGGGCAAATGTTAATGAAACTCCAAACTATCAAAAGTCAAATGATCTGGACTTTCTTAACCAAAGTTGGGTTACACATTTGCTAAAAAGACAGTGAATCTGTGAATACTTTCTCAACATCTGGCTACTTTTGTAGCATTTCTGACATAAAAATAATGCAAATTTCATAGTCCTTTCATGATGTGCTTGCATTGTAGTCAAACATTTGATGAAGCTCTGTGGTTTTCATTGTTTGCTTAAAGATTGGAGCCAAATTCAATCAATTTACTTGCAGAGGCAACTTATGTAAAAATAACTCAAAGAAAACAGTGAGTCAAAATGTTTTTCTTTGGTTCCTAGGAGGTCACTGTTAACAATTCTGAAGGACAGTTCCATTTTTGCTACAGTTCAGTTCTCACTGAAGTCTCTCCTCTACTCTCCTTGGAAATTCCTGGGAACTTCCCTTCCAGGGAAGGAAGAGCTGCTTCCAGGCAGCACACTGGGGTGCTATGTAAGGCCTGGGCAATCAGGACTAGCTTTCTTCACAACCATTCTCTGGCACTTCAACACAATAAACAGCCCAAGACTCAACAGAATGTTGTGAACTTTGAAGGTTGAAAGTAGAAAAGAACAGTCTCTGATGCTAGCCCATTTTCCAACACAGACTTGTAACTCATTGTTTCCTCTGCTAAATCAAAAAGTGTTGAAAAAAAATGCAAAAAGCATGAGAAGCATCTGGTCTCTGATTCTGTACATACGCATCTGTGCCTACAGCACAGTTCTGCTGACAGCAGCACCCCCTAATAACTCCAGGTAAGACCACTGAGTATATATGTACTTATACAGAGTGATGCTTAGGACCTTTGCACAGCCCTGCAATACATGTCACAGATTAATGAAGCTTGTAAATAACAGTAAATAAAAACAACAGCAATGTGAGTTCACATGTGGAGAATCAAACCCTTGTTTGGCTGGTGAGGCCAGCCAAAAAATCATTTCTCAGTATAACACTGCTCCACGGAGCTACCAGCAACAAGAAATAAATGAAATACTCTTATAGTGAAACCATGCATATAGAACCTTAAACACACTGAGTAAGCAGATTTGCTGGAAGACAGCACTGTCCCTGTTTGTATTCAAAGCAAGTGTACGCTGCTACTTGCAGTCTGCCTTCTGAATGAATCCAGGCAGCTTTTCATGACAGCCTAGGATCAAAATCAGCAGCTTCTGCAAGACTTATCTTTGGGTAAGCGACAAGGTCAGAATCTTCTATCAAGATTGGCTATATTTTGAGAATATTAATTTCAGTATTACCAAGATAAATATCAGTAATATTGAATTATTACCCACACAGCTTCCCGGAACTACAAAAAAAATATTTATTTTTTTTTAAGCTGTATTTTATCTAAGTACATTGAAACTTTGATGATCAAATAAGTTAATCTATCAAATATACAGAAGTGTTTCTGAGGAGCATAGAACTGATGCACACTTCCTTATAAGCCTGTCATGTTGCCAAATAAATACATATATATCCTTGCTTTTTTTTTTCCTGGCAAACATTTGAAGGAGCTAAATGATATTTCTCACAAATAATTTGGATCTTTCTACTGTTCTGCTTCATTCTTCCCTTCCTGCTCCTTCATATTTGTCTTCTGCCTCTAATTTGGAGGTTCCTCAATTGAGCAAGTAAGCTTTATGCTGTATAGGTACAGCAAGGCCCTGACCTCTCCTTTCAAGAATTCCAGTACATGCAGTCTATACAGAAAAAAAGTCATAAAAGCCTCCCCCATCTCCACACATCTTCTGAACTCCACCTGCCCCCAGCCCACCCAGCTGTAAATGGATTATACTCATTTGGCTGCAAGGCAGAAGCCCTGGAGGTGTCACCTCAGTTGTTGCCTCTGTATGTACTGTGAAGCCACAGTGAGTGTGCTCTCATTACACGTGAGCTGATAGGGAACCACATAGAGCATTGATCTTAACCTTCACCTTTTGACTACAAGAAAGTGTGTGTCAAAATCTGTTTACCACAAAGTATAAACTGTGATGGGTGTATCAAGTGCAACCAGAGTCCACTTACTTCAGGTGCAGACAATGTGGTGTGCAGAACTGAAAAGTCACTCCCTGGTCACAATCAACAAAGAGCTGGTGAGCTTCCTTTGAGAACTTGAAAGAGCCCAAATAACACACAGCAAATTCCTCTTCAGTTTCATCAGTACTCTCCTCTCTGGCAACACAGAGTACATCTGCTGATGGGAAGCAATTTCTTAGCAAGAATTCAGGGTGCATTATTAAGGACTCCGGTGACTCCTGTGGACATTTGAAACTGAAGCAAACAGGAGGTAAAGCAGGAATCAAGCTCCTCAATCTGTCTAGTGCAGCAGAGCTAGCAGATGAACAAAGAAAGATCACAGCCGTGGTCTCCACCCAGCAGAAGGTCACACACTCAACACTTGCCAGGGTGGAACTCAGTTCCTGCTCATTTGTGGGAACTCAGATAGAATGCCCATGGAAACCCTTAGCCATCAGGATTGCAGGCTGCAAGGAACATCACAGCCTGGCACTGGCAGCAAGTGTCAGTGATGGGAACTGTTGCCTGTGCTGTGAACAGGCGGACGATCTTCTCTGCCCTGTGGCAAAGATGCAAGAGGAAGATGAAAGGTTGAGGAGCATCAGGGAGGCTGAACAAGAGATAGATCGGTGGAGCCAGGCTCTGGCCTTCTTGAAACAGAACTGGTAGTACCCGTCAGAAAGCACACAGCATCAGGCAGACCCTGCAGCCCTGCCAGGGTTGCTGGTATCAAATGGGAGACACCTTTCTCAAAGGAGGAAGAAAGTCATTGCACAAGAGATTGCAGATCTGATTGACAGGTCTTTAAACTAGATTAGGAAGGGGAGAGAGAATGTATCTGGGCTTGTTAAAGAGACCCCTGGGTATTGTGGGGCAATGTTCTAGCATTTTTGAGAACTAGAAGGTCTTCCACACCTCAAGGGCAAAAACTACACTCTCAACTCCCCCTCTAAAATGTTTATACACCAATGCACGTGACATGAGGGATAAGCAGGATGAAATGGAGAGCTGTGTTTAGTTACAGGGTCATGATCTTATTGCACTTACTGAGATGTAGTGGGATACCTGTCATGACTGGAACGTTGTCACGGATAGCTATGTACTTTTTAGGAAAGGCAGACCAACAAGGTAAGGTGGTAGAATTGCTTTTTATGTGTGAGAGCAACTGGAATGCATTGAGCTGACCTGGATGAGGGGGTAGAGAGCACCTTCAGCATGTTTGCTGATGACACCAAACTTGGAGGAGTGGTTGACACAGCAGCAGGCTGTGCTGCCATCCAGAGAGACCTGGACAGACTGGAGAGCCGGGCAGGGAGAAATTTAATGCAATTTAACAAGAGCAAGTGTAAGGTGCTGCATGGGGGGAAGAACAACTCCATGTATCAGTACAGGCTGATCTATTGGAGAGCAGCTCTGGAGAAAGAGACTTGGGGTTCCTGGTGGACAGGAGGATGAGCATGAGCCAACAATGCACCCTTGCAGCCAAGAAGGCCAATGGCATCCTGGGATGCATTAAGAGAAGTGTGACCAGAAGGTCAAGGGAGGTTCTCCTCCCCCTCTACTCTGCACTGGTGAGACCTCACCTTGAGTACTGTGTCCAGTTTTAGGCACCCCAGTTCAGGAAAGATAGAGATTTGCTGGAGAGAGTCCAACGCAGGGCCACCAAGATGATGAAGGGAGTGGAGCATCTCCCTTATGAGGAGAGGCTGAGAGAGCTGGGGCTCTTTAGCC
>JANHGL010007212.1:0-22015 GCA_024611195.1 Ceyx melanurus | reverse complement strand
TAGTTTTTGGTGTTGGGGTTTTTTTTTTGGTGTTTTTTGTTTGTTTGGGGTTTTTTTGTTTTGTTTTTTTTTTAATCATAGTACAAAGTGGATATGTTCTTTGGAACAGAATAAAGATGTTTATAATACTGAAAATGGAAGAATGTTTTTACAAGAATAATTGTATCTAGTTCTAAGTGAAACCATTGAAAGATGAGTGAAATATGGCATGACACAGACATTTCTTTAAATTCTTTGATGCTTTTTATAGGTGAAAACTGTTCAATAGGACATAAAGGAAGAACGAGGAAATGTTAAGGGACTGTTAATTTATATAGTTTTAGAAAGTAACTAAAGGGGGATAACTTACAATTCTGTACAACAAAGTAATAAAAGACAAGATTTGTTAAAGGCTGCACAAGGATGTTTTATAAGCTCCTAATACTTTTACACTGGAAAAGAGGACATCAAGATTAGATTTAATAAGAAATTTTCCAACAGAAAGATTTGACAATGGGCCACTCTGTCCAAATGGTTATTGAAGTATGATGACAAGAAGTGTTCAGGAAGAGATAAAACTCTAAAGGGAGCAGTTAATGGAGAGAGGAGTTAGACCTGATCCACATCATAGCCCTGGTGATGATCTCAGGATTTGTGGTTTTACAAAATAATGTAGTGCATTGGTTCATACCATCTTCTCACTCTTACATGTTGTTACAAGTTGTTGTTGTCTTTCAAGCCTCTCCAACAAGAAAAGGAAATTTTTCTTGCTTATTCTTACCGGATAGAAGAGAAATGATGAACTTGGTATTTCTTGCACTGCAAGAGCTAATAAAAAAACTCAAGAAGAATGCATAGGAGATTGAAATTATTTTTCTCTTCCTCTGTCTGGGAAATTCCATCAGGGCTATCTGATGATGCAATTTCCTGATGCATAATGGCACATATTTCAAATACTGAGGATCCTGGTTCCAGGTATGCCATTTTTTGTTCTCTAGTAGAGGATGTAACTGCAAAGCTTCTAGTGTTTTAATTTGCTAATTGCTAGAGGTCTTCTAGTCCTGATTTTGGTCATTCTGCATAGCCCAAGTTGTTGATTGTGATCTTGCCCTGCTACTTTAAAAATGAGTTGTGAATAGTTAAAATGAAACTAGAGGAGAGGAACTAAAACATGTTGTTGACCATATTGGTCTGCATTGATAGGGAGACAAAGGTTACATTTCAGAATCACCTTTGTGGGTTTTTTTGTGTCCAAGATAGCCCAAAACCTCTCAGAGATGTTTTAGCCTTTATTTGATTTGTGACTAGCTACTCTGATTCTGCTTCATCCTCACAAAGCTGTTATCTTGAGAAAGGATTGATAAGCTTAAGGGATACTGTGGTTATGTTCAGTTTCTTTTGACCATGTCCCTCAGCAGGTTTGTTGAGAAAGAGCAGCACAACATTTGTGTGAGGTTTGCTTTGCAGTGTCTTCAAGAGGGGAGACAGCTTTTGAGCTGCCACGGTGGGTTTGGCAATTCAACCCTCTGCTCAGAGTGCTATGGAAAAGCCAATAGAGCTTTTGTCAAAGAAAGGGAGATAAAAAGCACTGTATCTGAACAGCAAGAATGCTTTTAGAAAGACAGGATAGGCAACTGGGTTTACATTTACCTAGGAAAGAAATAAGAATCACAAGACAAAAGACAGGAGAGAATGAAGATGGTGAATGAAGTTAGGTTATACAAAAGAACTGTTGAAGTGGAAAAGTTAATTGGATGTGAAGACAACGTATCCAGCAAATCTATTTAAATACTTTGGTTATAGACAGTTTAGAAATTGTAATCTTACTTTATTTAAAAGTCCTGGGCTAGGTTCTGTTGCAGTCTTTCCTACCAGAATTCAAGGCTAGATCAGATACATTTTGGAGAGAAGTGATCTAGAGGTCACATTTATTACCAGAGTTGGAATTGCTCTTACTTTTCCCATAAGACATTTCAAGGCAGTTGGATTTTAGACATCATTTACCATAACATCAGCAGAGATAGCCTCTGATCATTTAAAAAGAAGCTGCTTTTTGTTTCATACTGTTGAGACCCACTGCATACTGCAGTAGGCATGTATGTATAGAAGCTCATTGTATGTATAGAAGCTCATTCAGAAGCTTCCCTGAACATGTGTTGTACTAATTATGTGCATCATTTTAACAGTTAGTTGTGGAAAAGACTCTTTTATGCTTAGATTATCAGAAAATGTCTAGAATTTGAAGCCAGTGATATTAGAGCTCCTTGCAAGTCTTTCAGAATTCAGAATACACATGTGACTTAAATACTAGATTTATAATCTATTTTAAATATAGTTACTTGCTTCTCAAGCATGTTTAAAAAGCTATTAAAATGCTAAAATTCAGGTTTTGTAGAAAACATTCTTTTACAATGTTTGCTTTGTGATACAGTCTTTAATGGATAACTGCACACCCTGTTTAAGCCAAAACCCAGCCCAGGATACAGTTATGTTTTGGTACAAAGCATTTCACAGTGTGCTGATTTTATTTTCCTTTCCATGTGTCTACATGTAATGTATTCTCTGAATTTTGGAGGCAATAAAGAGATGGAACATAGATGGAACACAGTTTCATAGATATACTTAGATGAAATGTTGTGTTTGGTTTATTTGATTTGATGCCATATCTCTATCCTTCAGAACCTGAGTTTGCAATGTTTTGTATTTTCTAATCATTCCAGTAACCTAAGGCCTTATTTTGACAGGGTGTACCACACAGAATTGGAAGGTGGAAGGTTGCTTCAGACTAAGGGCTGACATTCAGAATTGTTTCTTTTTTAAATGGTTTTCTCTGTGTGTGGCTAAACACATGGCTAAGAACAGCATTTATTTTCTGACAACAGGTTATTTCTGCTGTGGATTTGTCATCTTCAGTCTCTTGCATGGCTTAGCTAATAGCCAGGCAGTGCTACGTAACAAAACACTAAACACTTCAATGCATCTCCATTTGCAGATACTAGCAAAGTCATTATGTCAATTATTTTTTTCTTTCATCTGTAGAGGGCTTTTCTTCAATAGACTTTTCTTTCCTTTTACAGATTTCAAGCATGTATTTATTTTGCATCTGTCTTTCAAGCTATGTCATGTGGTATCCATTACTTAGCCTCTGTGTTCATGGCTGTTACTCCTAACTTTGTATGTGGGATCTCTGGAAATGTGAGTAGTGTTCTTTTCTACAACTCCTCCGAATCCAGCATAGAAGACATCTGGACACTGTGGACACCAGCAGAAAATTACATTGTAGTGCAGCTGGAAAATGGAGACATTTGGGAACTGAGTCAATGCAGCAGGTCCAAACGAGAGCTCAGTTTGGACCTGGTGTATGAATACAATGGCAACAAGTCCCTGTTTTCTTGCTCTGATGGATTTCTCTATGATGATACCAAGTGGAAGAGCACTGTTGTTACACAGTGGGATCTTGTCTGTGACCGAGAATGGCTTGCCAAGTTAATCCAGCCAACATTCATGCTTGGAGTCTTGATTGGAGCAGTGATTTTTGGTGACATTGCTGACAGGTAAAGTGTCATACACAGCTTCAGAGTGCAGTAACTCCATGTGTATTTATCTGTGTTTTTTTCTGTCAATTTCCAGATGAAATTTTTCTTTCATTGTGTATTCATAATTATGTATTCATAATTAGGAGGTTTGGATATTGTTATATTCACAGATACATTTCACTCATTTTCTTTTTCCAATAGCAAGTACTAATTTTTAAATGTAGTTGCTAATCATTTGCTTTTATATTTCTTTTTCTACTTTGTATCATTAATTGTTCTAGGCCTTAATCTGTCAAACTGTCCTGTGCAGTTAGTATTTGCCCTTAGATTTTAACTTTTTTTTTTTAATATATATATAGGGATAACAATAGTAGAAATAGCACCAGTTCCAGGGCTACTGGAAGTCATGTAATTTAAAATCACAAATTTCCTAACCTCTGTCATGAATACAGTTCTGTGGGGCTAATGCAAAATCAGTAAGGGTTTGATCAGGCACCACATTTTTAAGATAAACACCTCTACACTATTTTTTCTTGCTGTCAAATTGATATTTTTCCCTGAATGATTAGTTTAAACTTCAGTCTTTTGAAGGTTAGTCCTGCTAGGAGGAAAAACAGTTGTCAGTGAGCTGTGCTGTGGTGTCATTTATTTACCAACATGTACAAAGTTCTGTTTGAGCATGAGGAGAGTGGATCTGTGGAGAGTCCTGCCCATGGTGCCAAGGGTGTCCTTCATCCCACTCCCTTCTGACACTTCCTCCCTGGGTGTTCTCTCAGATCCTGCACTGAGATCCAGCATCACAGCTGGACTCAGAAGCAGTAGTGAGATCCAGGATCTAAGTCTGTATCAGGCAGTTTATGTGCCTGTGTTTTGCTTTGAAGGCTGGTTTAGTATTATTTCTGTCTTCCTATAAAGCAGCCTGTTGACTAACAGCTCTGTTAGGTGGAAGGTGACATTTTATCCCCCAGCAAACAGTGCAAGCAGAGAAAGGAGACCAGGTGTGTTGTTTGCTGATGTTATTTCATTAGTGCAAGGCTATGGTGTGACAGTTGCAACATGGGAAGAGAAGAGTAAAGATGATTTATTTTTTTTTTAAATCTGGATTTTAGAACACATGGAATCAATCCCACCTCCTGAGCCAAGGCTTTGTAAAACCATGTTTAATAAAAGACCAGTATATAAAGTCAGCATTTGTTCAGAGTCCCTTTAAATCATTCATAGGTTTCTTAATTAATACTCACATGTGTTTTATAAGGCTATGATCATATTGCTGTAATTTCCATTTATTCAATCCATGGACAGCAGTTAAGAGAAGACACAGATTTACAACTGTAGATTTTACAGCTGTTGTTTGTTATAAGTTGTTATTTTCTGACACATCCTGTCTGGTGGGACATAAGTCTTTGGGTTCTTCCCATTCCCAAATAACTTATTTGCCAACAGCAGAGCTGCTACAGGTAGGAATCACAGAGATCTTCTGCAGGGATTAGAGACCAAATGTGTGTGATTCCAGGTCAGGGTTGGAGAAGAATAGGACTTGTTTTCATGCAGTTCCAACTATGGAGAAACAATCACACACTCCTGAAAGTTCTCAAACCATCACAATACCCACATCTGTGAAAAGCTTTTCACATCAGTGAAAAGAGTCCAAGAGAATGTTATCAGGGAAGAAAAATTATTCCATGTATTTCATATTATAGAACATTTGTAGATCAAATAGAATGAATCCTCAATACAGTCTTGTGTATCTACTGCGGATTCTAGAAGTTCCCTTTTGCTAAATACCCTTCTTTTGATGGGAAGCTAGTATTTTAATTTTTTTTTTTTGCTGTCATACTATCTTCCTAGATTTCTGTGTTACAGAAGCCACTTATTACTATCCAGATTTATTGTTACTTTTTCAAGAGATGACTTCTTCTAGGGATTAACTACATATTACTTAATATATCTGAAAAAGAGGGGCTTATCTACTTGCCTTGGAATGTGGCTGTTGATGATGCTGTTGTGGTTTGCAGGCTGGGAAGGCAGCGTGTTATCTGGTTCACAAGTGCTGGGCAGTTTGTGTTTGGCATTGCAGTGGCCTTCACCTTCGACTACTACAGCTTCGTGCTGGTGCGCTTTCTCCTCGCTATGGTAAGGAAGCAGCTTCACCCTCTCTCTTGCTGTGGCTTTTCCTACCCCTTCTCAGGAAAACCTCCCTTTTGTTATTGTTTTCTCCCCCACTTCATTATTCTAAAGCCCCCTCTGTTGCACTTATTTCAGCAGAGCAGGGAGAGTCTGAATGTTCTTGGACCACAGCACTTTTCCTCTTTGAATTAATAGAAAGCGTCTGTATGAAGCAGTGTTTGGTGCTTCCTCCATCCCACCCTCTGCTGGACTGGTAATTAAATACCAAGTGTGAGCAGCAAACTGGATTCTGCACTGCAGCTGCCATTGCATTTCTCCTCATTGTTAGAAACAGAATATTTTTCTTCAAATAAACCTGTAATAAGTATGATTTTTATCTCTACCATTTTGAGTCATGGATGAGAGGTGCATTTTCTCATCTCTTTGGTCTTTTAAGGTACATCTGGATTACTAAATACCTAGGTAGATATGTTAAACACCTAGATGTTTATACTGTTCTTAAGAGTGTTCCAGTATATGTGTCTATGCATCTCTATACACATAATTCTATAGATATGTATGGTATATATTCATTATCTGAGATATATTCAATATTTATACACAGTAACCTATTTAAAATTACTATTTTACATCCAAAGGTATAATATTTGTAGTCTTTCACTATATAACACATAAAGAAATTAGAATGCTATCCCAAGAAAAAATATAGACATTATTTAAGGAAGACTAGAAACTTTAAAATAATTGCATCCTTAATTTCATTCTTTATGATAGTGCATTAGTCAAGACAGAACCTTGCACCTGGAGCTCCCTTTGTCTGATTAGAGCTCCAGAGGTTTTCCTACCTGGAAAAACTGCATGGGCATTTCAGCCTTGACCAGTGAGATCAACAGGAATTACTCTGCTGACTCCCTTGGATGTTAATGCTAGGGGCTGTGGTAGTTTAGAAAAGCAAAAAGCTCTCACCAGAGTAATGATGTCAGTTTTAGCTGCCCACTGGAACTGATTTGTGAGATGGAAGTCTGAATCTCTAGCTCTGTGCCACAGAGATGAGTGCACCTTTCCTATCAGGTTCAGTGGGATTCAGAATGAGAGACTGATTATTAACTGGAATATTTTTAACCAAAAAAATTGATTAATTGTAACAAAATATTGTAATATTTTCTATTCTGGAATTTCTAGCTGTGCTTTGAAATGTTTTGAGATACCAAGAGTTGCTAGAGAAATTGAAATATACATATATTCAATAATATATAATCAATGAAGAAATACTATAATGCAGAACATTCAGTAATTGCATTTACTAGATACCATATGAGAACCTGTAACCACATAGAAGAGATTCTCTTCCAACACTGTAAAAATTTGCTGTAATAATTTACAAGGGTGTGGAAAGTAATTCTCAATAAATTTTCAGTTCCCTGACATAGTCTACTTAAATAGTAATAGACTTAATTACTATTAGACTTGATAGTCTACTTAAAAGCCAAGGTCAAGATTTTCAAAGATGGCAGTTACTTCTCATTTTCCCTAAGCAGCCAGTTTGTGATGTCATTAAGGGACCAGGTTTTTGGAGCAGAGGAGCTTAGTGACAGCAGCAAATTAGGCTCCTTTTAGAGAGAATCAGAGAAGCTTCCAAAATCACATTTTAAACACGGTATCCAACCTGTCTGAATGTCTGAGTGAACTTTTTCTGCAGCTGATTTGTTGTCAGGGTTTTCTTTTGGTTTACTTTCTGTCAGTGAGGGATGAGCCAGTATGGTGACTGTTAAACATACCTGATGGAGGAATACTGTTAGCTATTTGTGCTTACTGCTGCTGCACAAGGAAAACTGAAACAAAACTCACTCTCTTTGGTTTTTTTTCTGTCTCCCACCCCCACAGGTTTCCAGTGGCTATCTGGTTGTGGCTTTTGTTTATGTGACTGAATTTGTTGGTATTAAAATAAGAACCTGGGCTTCTATGCACGTCCATGCTTTTTTTGCTGTTGGAATTATGATTGTGGCACTCGTGGGATTTTTGGTTCGGACCTGGTGGGTCTATCAGATCTTTCTCACCATAGCAACTCTTCCCTTTGTCTTTTGTTGCTGGATGCTCCCAGAAACACCTTTTTGGCTCCTGTCAGAGGGAAGATATGAAGATGCACAAAAAGTGATTAATACAATGGCAAGATGGAATAAAGTAAGCACTCCCTGCAAAGTTTCTGAACTGTGTTCAGTCCAACAGGATGATGTAGTCAGTGGCAGACCTGGTGACAGTGACACATCATCAGCAAAGAAGCACAACATCTTAGACTTGTTCTGTAACTGGCGCATTGCAACGAGGACAATCACAGTCTGGCTCATCTGGTTCACTGGGAGCTTGGGATACTATGTCTTCTCCCTCAGTTCTGTCAGTCTAGGAGGCAGTGAATATTTAAATCTCTTTCTCATAGGTAAGTATTTTTGTACCTTACTCTGTTCATGACAGAACTAGAACACAGCATTTAAAATTGTCTATAATTTGACAGCTGATTTTATAACTGTTCACTCAATTATGAACCTTCAAGAAGTTCAAGAAGTCTCTGGCTAGCTTTTAATAAAGTTGACTAACACAGGAGTGTCATTCACTCCAACTCTCACTGTTTCTGGAAAAAAAGAAAACAATTAAAATGTGGTGGTGTACAACATTCTTCCCCATCTGTCTTTGTGACTGTAAAACCATATTCTGTTTGTGATCTCTTTGCCCTGCAAGCATGTAGCTGATCCAAGAAACAAGCACCAAGGGAAGCAGACCAGCAACACAGAATTCACAGATCTTTGATACAGGCACAAACTAGGAAAATGAGAAAAACATTAGTTCCTTTAGAGCTGCAGACACTTTTCTCTGGAAAGAGGCATTAGAAAGAGATCTCTGCATAAGAATGGGATATTGTAAGCAGCTGCCCTTTTTTTTATGGAGAAGAGAGAAAGCTGGAACTGTACTCTGTATTTCTGGAGCTGACTTTGAGTCAGCTGACCTGGAGAGACCTTGCTTGCTTTTTATGTTGGGGTGACTGGGAGCTGAAGGTGGGGGAGGCACCTATGGCTTCAGTTCTGTGTCCAGGTGGAAGCTGCAAATCCCAAGAGGTGTGTTGTTGCAGCACTGTCAACATTCCTTATTGACAGTTTAGCTGTTGATGTGAAAATAGCCAAGCAGCTGAGCAGCAAATAGGGAGCTTTTAGATACAAGTGCCAGGAGAATAAAAGCAGAACCTTTCTCTTTTATGCAATTTTCCACCCAAAAGAGAACTAGAGCTTCTCTGTGCTGTGAAAAGTGTTTTCCATGTCCTTCTCCATCCTCCACTATCAGATTTTAGGCCGTGCTTTCTGCCTTCTGCTTCTTCTGTAGCCAAATTAACTAGCCCAACACACTGGTTATCTCATAGTTCCTGTATTTCTGAGCCTAAATGACTCTCATAAAGAGGAATCTGGAGTTATGAGTAGGTGTAACCATGACTTCCAATCACTTCATACTGACAGGTGCTGTGGAGCTGCCTTGCTATATCATTGCCTGCATTGCGATGGACAAGCTGGGAAGGAGAAACACACTCATTCCATTCCTTATCTTAAGTGCACTGATCTGTGTTTTAATTATGTTCATACCTCAGGTTAGTCACATGCTGTTGAAAGTCTTCCTATACTAGATATTGATTTTAAAGGATGTAGATGTAGCTGCACTTTCTAAATGATGTAGTTGATTAAAGGCTGTTTTTAAATGCCAGACTGATAGATTTCTGTATTACCAGTCCAGGTTTTACTGTCATTGCTGGAGTCACATGTAAAATGTTCCCAGGGTTTCAGTGAACCACAACTGCTAAAAAGTGATATGGACACAAGTTAAGTTTCTGAAACTGATTTTTTAAAAAAGCAAACAATTGCTTATTGTTTAAATTGCTTATTGTTTAAAGAAGGGTCACAACTTCTGAGGGATTGAAATTAAGTTTGGAACAGAGTTATTCTCTGATGATTTATTTATTTTTACTCTTTTTCAATAGGATTTCAACATTTTAATTATCTTAGCAAATATGGCTGGAAAATTTTCAATAGGTGTGGCATTTGGCCTTATATATCTCTACACAGCAGAACTGTACCCAACAATAGTAAGGTAAAAACTTTTGCCATATTTTTTTTTTAACTGTTATTTCCTTTCCTTTGTTATGCTCCTCAGCTGCTTCAGGGCTGTCTATACCAGAGTTTGACCATACCATAATTTTTAATTTATTTTCCATTCCATGTGTATTGATTGGCTTCTTTGGGGAGCTAGAAGAATACTCAATACTTTCTTAAACATTTGTGCCTTCCTTAAAAGTCCTGGCTGTTCATCTTGTGGTGTATGCTGAAATACGATTATATTTTCAATCTTAATTATAGAAGCAAGCTGAATTTCACAACAACATTGGTGCAAGTATACATATCCTGGCAGAACTGGTTAAAGACACATGTCCTACTGATGTTTTATGTCTCTGCATTTCTAATTGTTTCCTTTATCTGACAGAATTCTTATAAAAGTCTTTGCTTTGTGTGTAGGTCACTTGCAGTTGGAAGTGGAAGCATGATGTGCCGTGTGGGAAGTGTGGTTGCTCCTTTCTGTGTCTATCTGAGAAGTGTCTGGATTTTCATGCCACTTGTGAGTATTTCTTTCAGTGGTGAATGTTTCTGGTTTTGAAAAGGTGGATGCATTCACTTGTTTTCTCAGGAACTGAAAGCTGAACTTGTATTTTGGGAAGGAAATTGAGTGAACCATTTTTGTTCTAAACATTGTCTCAAAGCTTAGCAACTTCATGTTGGTAAAAAATATGCAGTTAAAGGGAGACTTTGAATCACTGAAATCTTCTGAAATGTTTGTATGATGGAAGACATAAAAATACTTATGCACTAAATCCCAGTGTGAAATTGATAAAAAATATTTTCCATACCAATGTATCTAATCTACCATGAAACATCTAGGAAATGTCTTAGTCCATACTTCTTTACACTGCAGGTCTAGCAGTTCTTGCCTATGTTCCAGATTTATTCTTACCATTTTTCAAAGGCATAGTGCTTCCATCCTTGGAGATCACCATGGCTTGTTGTTTTTTTTCTTACATTATTCCTTAATCTTGATTTATTTTTTTTTCCTCCCCCCGGGACATTGCATATTTGAAATGACCTTCTTCCAAAACATCACCAATGTCTTATGAGGGGTCCCTTCCAACCCCTCCTATTCTACAGTCCTATGATTCTATGCTTTCTATGCTTGGTCTTTGCAGCTGTCCCAAAGCTCCCTTTTTGTTTAAAAGAACTGAATAAAACAAGTAATAAGATAGAGAAAGAGAAGCAAACTGTACATAATTGAGATTCATGGTGATGTTGACAAGCAACAGAACATTGGATTCATTAAGTACACCCTACTTGTAGGTAACTTTGTGTCATGCACATTAGATTTTGTCTTCTGTCACCTAATAACTCAGGAAAACATAGGTGGGACCATTCCTTCATGAGCTGGGCATTTTGTCTTCATTTTGTAGCTTCAGATATATTTTGGACAAAGTATTTTATGCATCTTCCACTCACTGATGAATAACATTTCTTCATCATTCATCTTATGAAGCATTTGCTGCTTAGAAATCCTGCATCTATTAAATCCCTTTTTTGTCCTCAAGGATAATTCATATTCATATATGTAAAAAGAGCTGGAATTTCAAAATTTATATTAAAGATTTAAATAAAGTGTATGAATTATATTTTTTTAAACTCTAAAACCTTAGAATTTTCTGTGACGAATACACCAATGTTATATGTAAATTAGAAATGTCAGAAGGTGAAAATATAATCTAATATGTCTTTAACATGTTTTGTCTACCACAAACTACACTCTAATTTTGTCTGCCACACTGGAATTTCCTGAAAAAGTGGCATTGTGTCCTTTTGATTTTGCAACTATAAAATATTCCATTATAGATGCTAGAGATTGGTTTCAGAGAATTCCTGGGAACACATTTCATTACTTAATTACTTTCAGTTGGTTTGGATGAAAATTGAGGATGAAGGAGACCACAAATTAATTTATTCCCTCAAGCTCCTAAAAAATGTTTTCTTTCTTAACGATGGCCCCATACAAACCAAGATATCACCCCACAAAAGGTGGAAAAAACATCTGCACAGCAGAGCAGTCATGGGACAACATTCTTTTTGTCTTGTCAGTGTTTTGCCTTTACTAGCAGAGATAAACTTTATCTGCACAGAAGTGCTGCAGTTAAACCACAGATGGGGAATGCTCAAACATGCTGGAGAGCAATACAAATAGCAGTATAAACAGAAGAAATATTTCAGCTATGAACTACTCTCAGTGTAGAATAAATGCCCAGAGTAATCATAGAGTTGTGTAGTAGTTCACAGTGAAGATGTTTTATTTTAATTTAAAAAAAGCCCAAACACCTCCATTGAGGTCAGTAAAGTTAAATGAATTCAAATTCTGTGTCCAATGTTGTTATATTTTTCAGGAAAAACAAACAAACTTTTTTTGTTGAAGTAGGAATTTTTAAAATCAGGTATTTTAGATTGCTTCAGACCCATCAGATGTGGATATGAATAAAAATAGCAGACAGGAATAATAATTTGTTCTCAGAAGTAAATTATTATTTTTTATGGATATTTAGTTTGTAATATCTTTTGTTCTAGCCAAAATATATTAAGTCTTGGTCTTAGACCACTGTGCAATTAAAATTGTTGCTTCAACAAAGAGGAGGACATAGGAAAAGTGGTTGTAAATCTGTTTTTGAAGTTTTTTTTCTCCAAGTTTTTTTTACTCCAAATGTATGGGTGTCTATAACCTTCCATATCCTTTATAGCCTCAATATCTTCAGATATGAACTTCTAACAGCCTAAAGGATATGTGTAAGAGACCTTATTGTGGAATAGCTGCTGTGTATATATATATTCATCCTGTCTTGCCATGGCAGAAAACCATGTTTTTATTCTGGAGAAGTTTTCACACTCAGAGATAAGACTTTTATATTTTGGAATATATTTTAAAATATAATTTCTGCCACATATATATGTCTACAAGGATTTCCCTTAATCTATCACTCAGTACCACTTCCTCTGGTCTTATTACTGGTAGGATTTTTTAATCTTTCATGGTAAGACTATTTTATTTTCACTGTGTTTATATTATTCAACACTATTTTGCTTAATTTTTAAATTTTTTTTCAGCTTCTATATTTCATTTAAGTGGAAAAAGAGCAGTATATACAAACAGTGTGAATTCTGCTTCTCGAGCTGTCCTTTGAGAGGGGAGAGAAAGCAAAAGCAGCATGGTGCATGTGCACTGTTTAAGGTTACAATGGAGAATTCCACATATAAAGTACCTTTCTGACTTAAAAGAGAGTGTGGCTTAGCTGCAGATGGTAGCTGGCCAGTTCTTGGTCTCAAGCCCTGAGTGAGAGACATAACATAGCTAATACCAAATGTTCTCTTTCATGCTTGGAAAGAAAATATGAAACAACCAGGACAGATGTGAGAAGCAGCACAGGGCACAATAAGGATAATGCAGTATCAAAGTGCAGTCATCAAATGGAAAAACACTGGGGCCAGGCAGGATGTGCTGTGTGCAAGCATTTCTGTCAGGAGAGGGTTGGGTCATTTATAACCCCTGCTGGAAAAATCTCAGGGTTTTAATACTGCTCTGTGCTTCAGAAGAGGAAAGTGTGAATTGTTCTTATTGAACAAGACACAGAAATGAGGGGGGAGTAAGAGATTCTCCTGGGAGGAGTATGTGCATCTGTAACTACCCCAGTGATCCTGATCCTTCAGCACTCATGCTAAGCTGTCATTTCAGAACTATGGGCATGGACAAATCCAACTGCAAATGTCTTGAGATTCCTGCACTTCTAGTAGATCTGAGTTTAGCAAAGTATTCCTGTTGAGAACTAGCTTACTGTCTGCTGAAGAGCTCTCCTCAGCAGGGATGTGCACTCTTGTGGCTCCAGGCCAATGAGCCATACTGAGAAATTCTGTTTTTTTGAGATTATAGGTGGTGGGGGTACTGTAGCTCTATGAACATGCTTGTAAAAATAAATATATGCAATCCTAGAATCAGTTCTTAAATACATACCTGATAGTAGAAAGCATACATTAATATATATGTATTGTTTTCTCAAACAGAGTTATTCCTGCTTGTACTGTATTGATCCCTCATGAACAAAACAATTAATTCTTCTCTAATTTCATTTATGCAACAACAAAAAAAGGCAGGTTTTCTATCCAGTCAACATTTAAGACACATGGTCTTTGCTTTACATTACAGTTCCTTGTGCTTTATGTTAAATGTACTCTCAAGCAAGATCAAAGAAATACAGAACTTGAAAACTTTTTCTACCTTTACAGCTACTGTTTATTTCTTCTAGTTGCTTGTTGGAATCATGGCTCTTCTGAGTGGAATATTAACCATAATGCTTCCAGAAACACTGGGAAAACCATTGACTAATACTTTGGTGGAAGCTACAGAAATGGGAAGAAACAAGAAAAGCTGTTCAGAAAAGACTCCTCCAGCACACAGTGCTGCAGCATTAGAAAAGATAGAAATGTTTGGTCAAGAAACAGTCAGCACTGAGAAATGAAGCAACAGTAAAATGGCTATTCCCAGTTTTAATAATGATCTCATTTTTAAGTTGGTTTTATTCAAGAAATGTGACCATTTTATAGTATCTGTGCCTTTTACTTTGTCTCCAGTCTTGCATTTCAATAGAGGAAGCACATAAAACCTTTCCATGTGACTGAGGTATTGCAGAAAACTTGGTAGGATTTCTAGATCCCTTGTCAAACTTATGCAGACTTCAGAAAAAAACAACTATGTGACTTGTTTTGGAATGATTTGAATCAGAATGATTACTTTAAACGTTGGAACCTACCTGATTACACATTGGTAAAAAAACATGCTGGTTTTTTGCTTCACATTTTCTGCAGTTAAAAATCTGTAAACCCACTACTAAGTGCCCTGTCCACTCATCCTGCTGCAGCTGACATTAAGAAGCTTTAAAACACAGTCAACTCAGTTATAAATTAAGAAAGAAGCCTTAACTTTGCATCATCATATTAGTAATTTTAAAAGTCAACTAATTTATTCATTTTTTCCAAGTTTTCTACTAGAAAAGGTGCCATTGTTAACAAAGGAAACTATTCTGTGGAACAGCTTCTGACTGAAGTTTGCAAAACGTGCAAATAGTTTGTATATTCATTCTGTTGAATGACAAATGTATTTTTAGTGGTCTAGAAAAAAATGTTCACTGCATTTACTGCTGTTTCTGTAAGTTCTTTTTAGTTTGGAGAAAACTCAAATGTTTGAGGCCTTTGAAAGTCATATTAATTTCAGATCATTAGTTCAGTGCTCCCCTTCATATTCATTGAAATAAGTTCTGAAACCAGAATAATGGTTTATAACCTTACCCCTGTGAGTAATCACATCTTTTCCCAGCCCACGACTTGAATACACACTGCCATGTGAAGATAAGATCACACACACTGTGGCTTCTTTGTTGTGCTGAAGAGTGGACCTAGTATTCTTCCACTGCTGTCACATCCTCCCTCCACCTCCCAGAGCACAGGAGATTTTCTTATCTACAAAATATTTTGCCAAAGCCTGAGTGCCTTGCCTTAAACAAGAGTTTAACCATGCTGAAAAATAAAACATGCAATACACCTAACCAGGAATTAAACTGGTACTGCCTGACATTGCAGCCACTCTCCCCCACTCCCAGAGCTCAAAGGAATTGTATTATTTTGGGGTTTTTCACCCTAGTTCTCTCTCTTTTATTAGTAAAAGGTCCTATGTTAAACTTTTTAGTTTTCAGTGCTGGGGACACTACAGTTTGTTTTTAATAAGGTACTGAAGAACAATGAAAATTTACTTTTTCTACTTTCTTTATCTGTCAAATAACTGATTTGAGTATTACCCTGCTAAGAACTGTCAGTGGATGTTCTGTGTTCCTTTGACTTGAGGGATTTGGGACCCAGCCATCTGTAATAGATATATGTAAGGTAAAGAAAAAAAAGCTAAAACTTAAGTCACAATGATACTCAACAGTTCTTACAGGCTAAAGGTTAATGCTGATTCTAAAACACAATGTAGCTTGATGGTTTTTAACCCTGAAAGCCATTTCCTTCTGGCACTGAGGTCAGGTAGTATTTGGTCTTTGATTCAAATGAGACCCAAACTTCCCTGAACTGATAATATTACTTTTTTTCCCTTGAAATAAAATGTTTCTTCATCTACAGGTGCACCTTTTGTGATTTTATGCATTAATAGCTTAGAGGATGCCTTGGAGTATCCTATTCTTTAACCTGAGGGAGCATATTAATGAAAAAATGGAAATAGCATGTGTCTCTATGTCTCTAGCATTTCTGTTTTCTTGTTTTTTTTCCATATGGATAAAAATATATTTAACACTAGTCATACATTATAAATGTAGCATGGACAGAGTGAGTTGGTTTCTTTCTCTTAAATATTTATAGATTATCTCAATCTTCTTGCAAGAGTGCATTGAGTTAGAGAATAAATGCTTCTGTTCCTGTGGGGCATATTTTCCTTGTTGCTCATAAAAATAATTCCTTTTCATAGTTTCTTATCTGAATTCTTAAATTCTTTTATGTTTGTATTTGTCATCTCTATCTTACTGCAAATTTATTGTGCTCTGGAGTTACAGAGTGGTTTTATGAGATACTGGATTAGAATTTTTATCTTCTTAATTGCTGGCCACTATTGCACAGTGACAAACATTTCTGTCCTAAATGTGATATATTTTATTAGACAGTCATGCAATTCACTAAGTACATCCTTTCTGGGTTAAATATAGCAATGAGAGCAATTATCATTAGTTTAATGATAGCTAAGGAAAAATAGTAAGTAAATGTGTTTGATATTTTTAACCTGTGTTTTAAAACTATACGAAAAGATGTATTTTGTATTCCTGTATCTTCCCCAGCTCATTGATAGCAGCTCCTTAGGTGCAGTCACTTAGGACATCTCTGCAGCATAAAAATGATGCATCCCAAAAGGTCAGTGATGACATATGTGTAATGCATCGTGGCTTTAGTTAAGCCATGTAAGAGCACAGCTAGGTGGGGAGGCAAGCACAGCTGGTCATGTGCTGTGAATGCCGTACAGTGCTATGTGCAGATGCCCAGTGGATGGCTGCTGGCATCTATTGAAATGGCTACAGAGAAAGGCACCTGACTGGAAGATCCATAATAAAGGCACCTGCTGGGAGATCCATTGCAAACGCTGTTTGTCGGGGCTGGAGGGCAATGGTCTGCAAATACTGTGCTGCTGAAGCTGTTCGGGGGTGAGTGCTCAGGCTGTTAAACATTAGCCAAAATGTCCCGCCAGTGAAAAATGCCCTGGAGCCAAGACACCCTGCTCTACCATTTCAAATCCTAGCCATCCTGCAGGCAGGCTTGGTTTGGATGGAGTTCTTCTGCAGAAAAGGGTTGATGTGAACAGTCCTGCTTGGTTGTGCTTGTCAGGCATTTGTGGTTCAGCAGGGACTTGTTCTTCATCAGCCTGTGAGGGCTGAAATGAGCACGCTCAGTTCCTGCCACCCTGCCATACCACCCTGACTGCTGTCACAATTGCTCAAGCACTATGGCAATCTTAAGGCAGCTTCAGAAACACTCAGAACATAATTACTTGTAAAGGAGGAAAAAAGACAACATATTCTGTGCAGGACAGTAGGGCCTCTTGAGCCTCCTCTGGAGAGTGCTGGGGAAATCATTGAGGAAATAATAGTTAGGTGTTGGAAGGGACCTCCGGAGATCATCAAGTCCAACCCCCCTGCCAGAGAAGGATCACCCAGGACAGGCCACACAGGAACAGATCCAGGCAGCTTTGGAAAGTCTCCAGAGCAGGAGACTCCACAACCTCTCTGGGCAGCCCCTGCCAGGCTCTGTCACTCTCACAGTGAAGAAGTTTGTCCTCATGTTGAGGTGGAACTTGTGTTTTGAGACCAAAACCTCTTGTCCTATCACACAGCACCACAGAAAAGAGACTGGACCCTTCTACTTGACACCCAGCCCTCAGATATTTACAGACATTAATAAGATCCCCTCTCAGCCTTCTCAAGACTAAGCATCCTCAGTTCTCTCAGCCTTTCTTCATAGAAGACATTCAAGTCCCTCCATCATCCTTGTAGCTGGACTCTCTCCAGTAGACCCTCATCTCTCTTGAACTGGTGAACCCAAAACTGGATATAATATTCCAGATGTTGCCTCACTAGTGCAAGAGTTGAGGGGTAGAAGGACCTCCCTCGTCCCGGTGGACAGACTGGAGGGGTCTCGGCAGCGGCTGCGGCCTCTCCCGGGAGAGGTGCCAGCTCCGGAGGCGGCCTCTGCCCGGGCCAAACAGCTCCTTCATGAGCGGAGGGACTCGGGGCCGGGGGGAGGGGCAGCTGCCGGCGGAACTTGCGCTCCGGACCCCGGGCGCTGCCGATCCGCGGCCCCGAGCTTCCCGGCAGTGGTGGCGGCTCTTTCAGGCAGGACCGGGGGCTTCCTCCTCCTCACTAGGTATTACCTTCTCTTCTCTTGTTTGTTATTTGAACCGTACTTTCAGTTGAAGAGGGAAACGCTGGGTGACGGAACTCTCTTGCTGCAGAGGGCGGGGGAAGGCGCCCGCAGGGCACCGAGAGCAGCCCCGGTAACTTTCCATGGGGGAAGTGGAAAGTCCCCGGGCCACAAAGCATCTCCTTGAGCACAGACAAGGAAGGGTTGAGCCCACGCTTACAGTGTGTGGGCGCAGTGTCAGCACGGTGGCAGTCAAGGCTGGTTGTACGTGGGCGGTGAGCCGCAGGGTTGCGATCCCGGCTGCCCCGGGGGAGCTCAGAGTAGCTAAACCTCAGCGCCCCCCTGCTCCTCCACCCCCCGCAGGGGGGCAGCGGGCTCAGAAGCAATCCGGGGGGGGGGCGAGGGGGAGTGGGGGGGGTGGGGGGGGGAGCGCGCGCGGAGCGGGGAGGGTAGTGAGGTGCTGGTGCCCCCCCTCCCCACTCCCAGGAAAGCCCCTGGAGATCCCATAACATGTCCAGGATGTCCCAAAATGCCCCAGGAACCTCCCCAAACACCCCAATCCCCACCAAGGAACCCCCGGAGACCCCAGAACACCTCCCAGTACACACCAAAACCCCTCAGATCACCCCAATCTCCACTGAGGAACCTCCAGAGACCCCATAACACCTCCCATTCTACCCCTAAACCCACCAAGAACCCCCCAATACACCCTGATTCCTATCAAGGAACTTCCAGATACCCCCTAACAGCTCCCAGTACACCCCAAAACTCCTCAAATCACCCCAATCTAAACCGAGGAACCACCAGAGACCACATAACTCCCATTCTACCCCAAAACCCACCAAGAACGCCCCAAAACACCCTGATCTTCACTGTGATCCCTTGGAGACCCTATAAGACACCCAACTACGACTAGCCCCTAAATCCCCATTGAGGAACCACTGGAGACCCCATAACACCTCCTACTACCCAAATTAAAGTAAAACCCAATCCACCTCCCAAGCTCACCTTGGACAGCTGGGTGAGAGTGTCAAGGACGTGTTGGTAGATGACGGGCGAGGCCTGGGGATGGATGTACAGGGCCGAGCCGGTGGCGGCCGAGTGTTTCTCCGTGTGTTTTTCTCCCGGGAACCCTTTGGAAGATGTTGGTGTGACACCCCAAGGCAGCCTCCATGGAGACTGACAAGCAAGAGAGCTGCCCGGAGCGTCTGGCTTCCACCCAGTGGAGCAGAGGCGCTCTGGAACCGCCACTGGAGCTACCGCCGGAAGCGCTGCAACCACTGCTCCATCGGCCTGTTCTCCTGGCCCAGGGTCTCTCCTCGCTGGTCAGAGGAGTCCCCCCGGGGGACTTCCAGGCACAACTAGCTCTCGCTGCTCCATTGGAGAATGGAGAGGATGCTCCTGACAACCCAACCCCAGGTGGGCGCATGGTAGCGCAGGTTGCGGAGAATGTGGTGTAGCCGGTTGCTGTTCAGCTTGGGCTCGTCCATGTTGTCTAAAGTAAGCTTTTCATTCTACTAAGAACGCTTATCTATGTTGCTCAGATACATAAAATTCTCCCTAGTTATAAGTCGATTTCTTGCAACGCTATTTGGTCAGAAACATCCAATAGCACCCTATTTATAAGTTGCTTAGCTGCAACTTTTCGCACAAAATATGTTTATCAGATGTTATCTTATTTCCTACAGTAAGCTTTCCCCTCTATAATGGACGCTTTATAGGTTGATCAGAAACATCAAATTCTACGTGTATATATAAGTAGATTTTTTGCAACTCTTCGCACTGAATATAATTATAAGATGGTATCTTGTTTCCTACTCTAAGCTTTCCCTTCTCATAGGAAAGCTTTTCATGTTGCTAAGAAACTCAATTATCTCCCTATATATATATATAAGTTGCTTAGCTGCAACTCTTCACACTGAATATGCTTTTCAGATGCTGTCTTCTTTCCTAAAGTAAGCTTTCCCTTCAACTATGAACGCTTTCTAGGTTGCTCAGAAACGTCACACTCTCCCTAGGTAGAAGTACCTAAGCAGCATCTAATCGCACTGAATATGTTTATCTTGTTTCCTACGGTAAGCTTTCACTTCTGCTATAAATGATTTTTCATTTTCCTCAGAAACATCAAATTCTCTCCAGTTATAAGTAGATTTCTTGCAACTATTCGGAGTAAATATGCCTATCAGATGCTATCTTGTTTCCTAATATAGGTTTCCCCTATACTATGAACACGTTCTAGGTTTCATGGTAGAACATCAATATCTTTTATGGTAAAACATACATTACTCTGTATTTATAAGTTGCTTAGATGGAACTTTTCTCAACTGAATTGTTTATCAGATGCTATCTTGTTTCCTACAGTAAGATTTTCCTTCTATTATGATCGCATTGTAGGTTGTCAGATACATCAAATTCTATGTATATATAAGTAGTTTTTTGCAACTCTTCACACTGAATATGCTTATAAGATGCTATCTTGTTTTCTACAGTAAGGTTTGCTTCTGCTATGAAACACTTTTCATGTTCCTCAGAAACATCAATTATCTCCCTATATATATAAGTTGCTTAGCTGCAACTCTTCGCACTGAATATGCTTTTCAGATGCTGTCTTGTTTCCTACAGTAAGTTTCCCTTCAACTATGAATGCTTTCTAGGTTGCTCAGAAACATCACACTCTCCCTAGGTAGAAGTACCTTAACAGCATCTAATCGCATTGAATATGTTTATCAGACACTATCTTGTTTTCTACGGTAAGCTTTCACTTCTGCTACGAACGCTTTTCATGTTCCTCAGAAACATCAAATTCTCCCTAGTTATAAGGAGATTTGTTGCAACTCTTCTCACTGAATATGCTTATCAGACGCTGTCGTGTTACCTACAGTAAACTTTCCCTTCTACTGCGAAGGGTAGTTGCCCCGAAATATCAAATTCTACCTATATATAAGTAGATTTGTTGCAACTTTTCGCACTGAATATGGTTATCAGATGCTATCTAGGTTCCTACTGTAAGCTTTCCCTTCTTCTATGAACGCTTTTCATATTCCTCAGAAACATCAAATTCTCCCTAGTTATACGTAGATTTGTAGGCACTCTTCGCACTGAATATGCTTATCAGATGCTATCTTGTTGCCTACAGTGTTTTCCCTTCTACTATGAGGGCTCACTATTTTCATGTTAGAACATATATATCTCCATATTTATATGCTGCTTAGATGCCACTTTTTGTACTGAATATGCTTAACAGATGCTATCCTGTTTCCTGCAGTAAGCTTTCGCTTCTACTATGAATGCTTTCTAGGTTTCATCACAGAACATCTATATCTCCCTATTTATAAATCGCTTAGCTGCAACTCTTCGCACTGAATATGATTAACAGATGCTATCTTGTTTCCTACAGTAAGCTTTCCCTTCTCTATGAATGCTTTTCATGTTCCTCAGGAACATCAAATATCCCTAACCCTAACCCTAACCCTAACTCCCTAACCCTAACCCCCTAACCCTAACCCTAAACCCTAACCCTAACCCTAACCCTAACCCTAAACCCTAAACCCTAAGGCTAAGCCTAAACCTAAGCCTAAGCCTAAGCCTAGCCCCTAGCCCCTAGCCCATAGCCCCTAGCCCGTAACCGTAACCGTAACGCTAAAATGGATCCCTACGGTGTAACCCTAAAATGGATCTCTACGGTGTAACGCTAAAATGGATCCCTACGGTGTAACGCTTAAATGGAACTGCAAGTTGTAACAATGAAATGTGTCCTTGTGGTGTAAAAGTGAAATGTATCCGTCAGGAGTAGCACTGAAGTGTGTCTCTGTGGTGTAA
>JANHGL010007210.1:55362-81563 GCA_024611195.1 Ceyx melanurus | reverse complement strand
GCGGGCAGCGCCTGCCACCTAGCGGCGGGCGCCGGGAGTTCCCGCACACCCCCGCCGGCTCCCGCACGGCCCCTCCAGCTCCCGCACAGCCCCCCCGCCTCCCGCACAGCCCCGCCGGCTTCCGCACACCCCCGCCGTCTCCCGCACAGCCCCGTCGGCTCCCGCACAGCCCCGCTTGCTCCCGCACAGCCCCTCCGCCTCCCGCACAGCTCCGCAGGCTCCCGCACACCCCACGCCCGAGCGCGGCCCCGCGGCGCGGCCGGGACACGCTGCTGTCAACAACAGCAGAGGGGAAGTCGGAAGTACAGCGGGAAAAAAAGAAATAAATATAATTGTCCGTCATGAATTATTCATCGCATTTGGCTTGTCTGATTTATTTTTTTTTTTACATAAGGGCTTCGCTAATCCCCGACCAATTAATGGCAAATGAAATTGGAATGATAATGAAAACTCTAGAGATGGAAGAAATTAAGGATTCTCTTGGCTTCTGACAGAGATCTAAACAATGGGATTTATCCGAGGGTCTCCCTCCTACCCCCGCCAGCTGCCTCCCCAGCAAGCGGGACGCGGCGGGACAAGGCGATAAGTGTCGGGATAGGTGGGATAAGCGTCTGACCAGCCTCAGACACTTCTGCGGGAAACAGACGTTTGGGTGCCTCTGTAAACCCCTAACCCGTGTCTAGAGAACGTCTAGTCTCAGTCATGCGGCTCTAAAACGAGCCCTGTCACCAAGGGAGCAACACTGGGGCTGCCTCGCTGCAGCCATCGCGGAGCTGGGCATCATTTTCCCGATGTGCAGCGACCGGTTGCAGTCGTTATCTCGCTTCTCGTTATTAACTGAGAGCAATAAAGAGGTCGGTTTCATCTCTATGCCCCGTCGAGACTGCGAGCGCTGCGGCTCAGCACATGCTGAGTGCTCCCCAGGGGTGTGTGTGTGTGTGTGTGTGTGTGTGTGTGTGTGTGTCACTGCCGTGCTGTACCGTGAGTAACCCTGAAATACTTCTCTTTGTCACCGGTATTGCGAGAAAAAAAAAATAATTGAAAGTGCTAAGATACGTGGTTAGATGGCTTTCTCCTTTGAAAAAATATTGCACATCCAAAGAGATTGATTCTATTGAATAGTTTTCCCTTGAGTGCACTTTGAGTGCTTCCAGGATCGGGTCCCACATTTTCATACCTGGCCTCATGGTTTTTTTTGTGCATTTCCTAAGAATAACACACATTTGGGTTTGTGTGGTGATAAACGAAACTCTAGCTTTTGCTTATTACCTAAAATATATATATATATAAATTCTATTCCAAAGCTAGAGTTTTGCAAAAGAAAAGGGAAAAAAATTACAAGAGTATTTTCTTACTTAACCAAGGTGTTGTCCTGCTAACACATATGTATCTGCTTAGTGTATTACCAGTACCATTAGAGTTATTTACACGTGTCAGTGGAATTATTTGAGTGCCTGTCCTAAAAGATGTGCAGGGTTGAGTGCCAAATGAAGATTTTGAAGAGGTAGAGGTATTTCATAGGAAATTTCAAAGTGAATCCTTACAGCTGAGAGCTGGGAAGTGGTATTGAGAGTGGGTCACACAGATCCACAATGTCTATCTGCCATATTGTGTATTTTCACTGAAAGCTAAAAGCTATTTTAGGTTCAAATACATCAGCCATGTAAATGCTGGATGAATGGGCACTGAACACAATAGTTGACTGAAGAGAAAGTGAATCTGGTCTGCTGCAAGGTGGCTGGTGTTTTTCATGGGAAATGTGCTGCAGCTATAGCACTTTAACATGTAATGTCATGAAGAAGTAACAAAATTCCACAGAATTAAGAGGACTATTAAGGTATAAACTAACCCTGAGCATATTTCGGTCTCAATCAGATTTACTTCTTGTCCACGTATCAAAACTTGTTTGATATTCTGCCCAGTATTTTCCAATTCAAACCTGAAGACCAGAGCATTAGAAGGCTCAGGATAGTTGGTTCTAGCATGTTCACATGCTTTGTAGTCTCTGGCAAATAGCTTTAGCTGATGTGCCTCAGTTTCCCTATTAGTAAAATAAAAACATTTTTGGAATGCTGGTGTTTGAGGTTAAAGGCACAGCAGATATGCAGCATTAATTGCCTTTACTATAACAAGTGGTGGTGGAGCTGAGCTACAACCTTCACAGTGTCTCCAGCATTCTGCCCTTCCAGCTTCAGTAGCCTTCAATGGAGAATAAAAAAGCATTTCCCATACTATGGCTTTTTTGTCTTGCACCCTTTAACCAGAGAACAGAAGAACTGCATCAGGCCAGGTTGAAGGTCCCTTGCTTAGCATCCTGTCCTCAGTAGTAAGAGCAAGTGACCTTTCTTAAAAGCTGACATTTCAGCCTGCTCTGCATTTTCCCACTGAAGGCAGTCATGTTGATTTCATTGTGAAGACTGGCTCCTAAGGTTAAGTATGTATATCAATATATATAAACTTCCTTTCTGTAAGCATACTAACTGAGGGCTCAGGCCTGCAAATTCTTTTAAGTTTAAAAGATTATTAAAGATTTATGAGTAACAAGCAGTACGTACCACTGTTAGAAAATGCTCAAATGTGGAACCATGTAAAGGTCACTTTAAAGCAGTTTTAAATTACCAACGTTTCAGGCTTGCACAATCTACAAGTTACATATGGCTATTATTATAAAACAACTGAAATTTAAACTTGATGAGCTTTCATTCTTAAATCTCAACCTACTGTTATTCCACAGAATAGAAGAAATAGTTTAAAGCAGAATCTTCAAACAAACTTGGGCTACAGCTACACATGACTGAAAAAGAGTTTGGGGTGGCTCCACTGAATCGATGGGATTTTGCCATTGTTGTCAACAGGACAGGATTTGAGCTTTTAGTGGAAAAGGTAAAAAAGCCAGTTCCAAGACACCTGGATTTGTCTCATTTATTTAAGCATGCCATAAAAATCTATTGTTCATCTTTTGTGTTTGTGTATGGGCATTGCTTAAAAGAACAATGCAGAGTGAACATTTTAACTACATGGGAGCTGTCTAGGAATTAGCACTTGGCTATGAAATGAGGAACTCGCCTTAATAAATCCTATGTATTTATATAAAAGAGGTCTCCTTTTTTCTTTTTTTTTCCACATAGAATTGTGACTGGTCTACTCCTCTTCTTATTTGCATAGAAGAATTTTCTTTAATCCAGGAGGCGCCACACATAAAGTAGCTAATTATCTATCTGAAGGAATGTACACATATCCACAGGTTTTAACTAGCATCTGACTTCTGAAAAGCCATGGAAAAACCTATTGGCTTTGCCTGTTCCATGAAAGGAGTGTTTTATACATTGGCACAATTCCTGTGGGTGTCATCTCCACCTAAAGGTACTTCCCTCAGCTGTATCTTCAGCTGTACATATATGTGGTGACACCACATACTGTTGTCTCCTTTCTTTCCACTCCATTATCTTCCATTCTAAAGACAGTAAGACAAACCTATACCTCTGGCTCATACCATATTAACAACAGCCATGAGTGTTGTGTAGTATTATAAGTTGATTCAAGCTAATTTGATTTTTATTTTTTTTTTAGGTGTGCAGCAAATATGACAGATTCCTTAGTTCTTGGCATAGAAACTTTCCAAACAAACTGATGTGTTTGTTTAGGCTCAAGCTCCAGCTTTCAATCACTTAGAGCAGAGCCAGAGCTGTTCTGAGTGTCTGCTCTTGTGTCTGGCCCTTGAACAAACTATTGAATAGAGGTTGGAACCAGATGATTGTTAAGGTGCCTTCCAACCCAAATAATTCTATTGATTTTAAGAATTTTGCCCCTATGGGACCAAATATTGTATAGTATATTGCAATATTGTTATATTTAATAACAATTGTATATTGTAATATACAACAAATATTGTAGCCTTTATTCATTAAAAAAAACCCAACAATCTAACACAAAAAAAACCCCCTACAAACTGGTGTCAAAGGAAGACATCTCTTCTGGCACAGATAACACACAGGGCAGCAAAACCCTGCTCCCTTTATTTAAAGCAGGTGTTACGGTGTCCACTGACCAGAGGGATGCAAAAAGAAACAAGGACAGGGCAGAGCTGTGGGGCTTTCCCTCAGGTCAACTTGTTTCACAGACCCTCACTGCTAGGGCTGTTCTCCACCTTTGAGAGACACATCTTCCAACTCTGCTGATCCAAGCTCAAATTGTCCTTTCAGACCCTGCTCATTAGCCAAGGCTGAAACAAAAGATGCAGACACCATAAGCAGAAACTAAGAGCTGCTGGCAATTTTGAGGCACATATTCCTCATATCAGCTTTACTCTGGTCTTGACCTTTCCTTCTTCTACAGTCTCTTTCCTGGGACATCAGCTATTAGCTGTTTGGGGTTACTTGTGCCTCTTGTAGTGCAGAGTAAGTCCTTTGCTGTGTATAAGACTACTACTTTGGTAAGCCTTCATGTTCTCTGTTTGTATGGAGCCAAAGAGGCCCTGTTTTTTTTTCAGAGTGATTCATCTCTGTGGGAATTTTGCCAGATCTGGACTACCATGTTTCTCACAAATCTGTTTTCTAATAGTTATGATAATTTAGGATAATCCAATAGTTCCTACTTTAATACTATACTTATGGGACTTGACAGTTCGGATTATGCTAGTTTTTAAAAGCTGGTACAAGGTACCATAAATCAGAGGTGTTAGAGGTACAACCCTGATGGCTCAGCAAAGCCTGTCTGCATTCTCCCCAAAAGGCATCATTACTGCACAGACCCCAGTAATATACAACTCACAACTTGCTGTCTGTTCCATCCTTCCCAGGACTAGCCCAACCTTCAAGGATGGCAGTGGGAAATCAAAATGGGGATGGACATTTATGCTTTTCAGCCACCCAATGTCACTGGCTAACTGTGGTGCTCTAAATCAAGTCAAATGATTAACATTTAGCTGCTTTACCTGTCTTTTAATTCCTTCTGGTAGGCAAATTCAGTGCTGAACCACAGATAAGCCTCTGGGGCTCAATGAACATTTAATTGGGCTACGATCTAGGCACATGTTGTGTCATCTCACTGTCAGATGATTATTAGATCACTGAATCATGTCTAAACTGCATTTTTTGGGCAAAGGAACAGGGTTCATTTTAAATTCCATAGTGACAGAGAGAAAGAAATGAGCGTGGAAATGATCCCTACACTCTTCACAGCCCTGTTTTATTTAAGTACTGTAGCATTAATTATGCTGATCAGTCTTTGGCATCCTAAAAGTTGCTAACAGTCCAGGCAAAAAACTGCTCATTTTAGGACTCTTGCAGAGATACAGAAACTATTGCCTCTCTTAATTGCCAATAATAAAAGAAAGTCCAGTATTTTTGCATAACCATGTGGGAATTATTATAGATGGAGGAGGGGACAAGGGTGAGACCAAAAGCAAAGGGGCTATGAGGGCAGACTAAGTCAGAGATAACATGATTACATTTTTGTGGTTTCCTTCAAAGTCAAAGTATCACATGTGAGCATACAAGAAGGAATCAAAGGAAAAAATTAAAGAGCACTCGGGGGACTTGCTGAGCAATACAAGAAAGGTATGGTTTTCCTAGATTGAATCCCTAGAGAAAATAGTGAACACAGATAGGGTGGATCTGGTCTTCTACCTCCAGTTGTCACTCCCTGTTTATGTCCTAGGTAGGTAGGATCAGGAAGCAGAGCTGGAGAGTGAGTAGGATGCTTTGGGACGAGCTGGATCACTCTGCTAGTGTTCTCCTGACATGCAGGAGAGGTGGGGACACACACTTGGGTCCCTAGACTACCCCTATTGGTGTTAATGGCACTGGTCTCCCTGCTCCAGACCTCAAGCTGTTAAACAGAGGTAGTTTAGCTCAAACTGCAAGTACAGGAGGAGAGCAGGATAATTGTAGCTGTGGTTTCAGGGGGTAGTTTCCTACCTCTGTGACTCTGATTCAGTATGAGGCCCCAGAAAATTCATTTTTTTTCTTTTTAATGGAAAATGCTGCTTCATCACAGGGTATCTGGCTGGGCATTGCATGTGGACTTTGAAGCAACTCTTGTTGCTGCAGTTCCAGCTGCCAGGGAGCACAGGCAGGAGGAGCAGGGGGAACACTGCAGGGCAGCTGACACAGCCTGATGCTACAGCACCCTGTGCTCAACAGTCGAGATTAGTGTTTGTAGCTGCTGCCACCAGGATGCACACAGCTTTCAGGGGTCAGCAAGCAGTGATTTCGAGGCTAATTATTATTGAAAAGAACTCCATCTTGCAGGATTTTGAATACTGTTCCTTTTTTTCACTGATAACAAAAGTCTCTCACATAGCAGAGGAAGGACAGCTGCCTGAAGCAGGTGGGAGAAAATCTCCATTAGGGAAGAAGTCCTGGGCTTTATATATTGATAATTTTCCTGAGCTGTTTCACTATTACTGAAGCCCAATCCTCCAGCATAATTCTGCAACAGAACAGTCAGTAGGAGGTTTGCATTTTGATTTCAGGGGAAAAGGAAATTATGACTGTTTTGTATAGATTATATGAGCTCCTGAAATCTAATTCTGCTTTCCATTTGCAAATAAAGCTTTCACTGCCACAGCTGGATTTATGTCAGGGTTTTCTGAACTACAGTTTAGCTCATAGAGCTTTTCAGAACAGTCTCAGTATTTTAGATGGCTGGCTGTTTGTTTTTTTATGTGTGTGTGTACCATTCTTCATTAAACATTTCATAAAGAAGCAGCATGGTTTGTGTGAGTAAACAAAGTATGTTGGCCATCTGAAGAATATTTTCCTATCACTTTTCAAATATGGCTACACTGAAAACCAAAATCATGAGAAACATTTCATGTGAAGAACTTGGGGCTGACTTCAAGCCACCTGACTTCACTTTGGTTTTGCTCTTTAAAATTACCTAGAAAATAACATAATCTTTTTTTGTACAGCTGGATGAGAGCCAGACCTCTGGCTCCAGAGGTAAAGGGCAAAAACTAAAAAAATCCTGTCTGAACAGGCAACTCCACCCTCTTCCCCAAGTCAGCTTGGCCTTTTGACAGAAAGTGAGCTCTGAAGCAAATTCATTCATTGCCTTGTTTTTGGACAAAACTCAACATTCTGAACTCACACCACAGAGAGACCATTTCCATGAAAGCCAGCATGCTATTTTATCACCCTTTGTTTTTCCCTATAATCAGATAAAATTATCATTTGGACTGTATCTAATCAGATTAATAATTTTAATTGCTTTTCTCAACGAGAAATGCAGTGTTGTCATAGGAAGGCGACTGACTTATGAACAGTCAAGATGGAGCTCTGTTTTGTGATGCAGTAGTGAGAGAGACCATTCTAGCTAGGCATCCAAGATAAGAGGTGTGAAATCATCCCCTGAGATAGACATTTGAGCCCCACCAAAAGTGGTGAAAGGGAGAAGCATAGGATTCCACAAAGAGAAGAAAATAGGAGAGCTGTCAGTACTTGGTCCACCTACTCTCAAAATAGATGTAAGTTTTCATCTCCCTCACAGTATATTGTTTATTTTTCTATTTTATTCTTGATGGTTTTTCTTATTCCTAAACTATCCATGCCCTATTGAGATCAGCCACCACAGCATAGGTGCAGATTTAATTCACATTCAGTGGGGTGGTAGGGGCAGAAAACCAGAGGTCCTGACACCCCTCTAGTTTGATCTAGCATCTGATCAGAGCACACCCTGGCTTTTTTCTGCTTGTATCTTAGCTTTTCTGGCTGCAGAATCAAGGTATAGCTGTGTATGTGTGTGTGGCATAGGATAAAGGGGCTGACTCCTTCCTAGTAGTGGTTTGGGAGAAGCCAGATTAAGGCAGCAGATCCAGGAGCACAGAAGAGCTGCCACATCTGCCAGTTTAAGTATAACCTGAGACTACCCAAAAGCAAGGCCATCAAAAGCAACAACAACTGATTATCTGCCAGAATTGACCTCTTGTATAGTCAGTGGTGGAAAGTAATGATGGTACTTACAAGAGATGTGCAATATATGCATTGCAATTACTTCTTTCCAGTGGCTACAGAAGAAACCAAGGCATGGGAACCCTACATAATAAAGATCTAGGAGGACCAACAGCATATGCACTGAGTCTCCTAAAAATGCCTCATAAGCTGTACATGGTTCAAAACATTTAGGAAAACTTAAAATAAAATAGATAAGGTACATAAGTAATCTCTGCATTTCACCAGTCCACGTTGCTGTTGAAGACCTGTCTGATCCTGTTACAAACTAGAGAAGTGGGGCTAACCCTAAGTGGACAAAACTGGTTTTTCATCAGGAAGAGTCAGCATATTAAAATCAAAGCTTTACTCTGAGCAGATGATACTTTCAGTGAAACCAGAGGTATTCATAAGCACAAGATACAGCTCAGAGCAAAATGGCAAGATCATCACAGCACTTCCTCCCCTTGCCTGTAAGGGGGAGGAAGACACATGTTCCAATCCTACTCAGGCAGACCTTTGCAGCGTGGCTTGGTGCCCAAACCACTGGCTTACAGGATGCTCTCGTGGAGCACTCTTCATAAATAACTGCATATTCACTGGAACAGGAACATCTTCTGCTAGGCAGGGGAATGCTGTGTACCATTAACTCCTGACATCAGTGTCTCTAATCTGTGATCCGCTCTAATCACCTGCCATGGGACTTCACTAAATGAAGTTACTGACTGCAGCATTTCCAATTACAATTAAAACAGATTTCATCAGGGAGAATTAACCAATTTTTCATAATAGTTCGCTGTCCTTTTATCATGACTACAAGCTTGACTACATTTCTAGCTGGATCTTTAGCTTCAGGCAATGTTATCTATAATGTAAGAGGCTCTCACTCACCCACTTCATGTGATTAAGATTATACTAGAAAAAAATCTGAGCCAGTAACCAGGTGATACATGGTATTTGTAATGTAGAAAATAGTTCTAAACCTAAAATCATGACCTGACCCAGTTGTTTTAGTAAAATTTAAAAGTCATCCATTTGTGAGTGCATTGTTTTCTTGATTAATAATCCACACGATCATGTAATGATACAATTAATTCTGCTACACCATTTCCCATCACAATAAATCTGGTCTATCAAATTGATCCTATAAGCCAGGATTTTGGGGAAGACTATTAGAGGAGAGGTAGAGGTACCCATCTTCAGCACCACCACCACCACATGCTCTTTTGCATTGTTCTAGTGATAGGTTTCAGCTTGACCTCTGAGGAGATGGTATTAAAAAAACAGAAAGTAGGCAGTTTTTCACTGAAGGCACACGTCTCCTCTGGCTCAGGTAGTCCTTGCTCATGGTTATGTGGTTGTTCTACTATCAGTCTGCTCACTTCTGTCAATCCTTCTGATTATGGCACTCACTACCATTAACAATTCTAAGCTAGCTCCAGTCACTTGTCACAGTATCTAAAAATCCACACTCCAAACAGAAATTGCTGTAATAATAACAATACTTACATTTCATTATTTAATCTCATGCTATTAGTTCTTAAGGATTAGTGCTTAATTAATTAACAACACTTAGCATTTCCACTTAGCAGTTTACCTCTTCAAAGCATCATACAGACAATACCTAATTAAGGGCAGAGCTCAGCAGACACTTAACATCAGGAATTCCCTGGGACACCTCTGCATCCAGAGACTCACATGGTATGGCTATTGACTTCATCAGCAACCAGGTACTGCCCTGACTATCAAGTGACTGTATTTGCAAATTCCTTTTATTTTCCATCACTTTGGGCTGCTTACTATTCAGCCAAGGATCTAATAGTTGGCTAATGTGATGGGTGATAATGTGAACCTGGTATTACTGTTATCTACAAAACCTTCATTCTTCCGTTAGTGAAAACCTCACTCAGTCATCTGGTTGAACTGCCTTTGGATAGAAAATGTGTTAACCACAAAAACAGATTATAAAATGGCAAACCAGAGTTTTTAAGTGAGATAGTGCTTTCAATCCATCTGTCAGATCCCTGCTATGAAAGTGCCTTTCTTGTAAGCACCCCAGGGTGCTACACAACATCAATAGACAATATAAACATAGAGCTTTTATGGTTCACTTTACAATTGGACATTGACTCTGAACCTGTGAAACAGAAAGGAATTGAATATCATGACCAAAGAGGATAATGTGCACAGGATTAAGTAGACAACACTGGTAGAAGCAGGAAAGCAATACGGGATTGGATGCTGACAGAGAGATTAAATTGACAAATAAGAAACCAAGAGAATAAAACAATTCTTAGTAAACTCTCATAAAGTGGCAGTAGCACTCAATGCTTCATATCAATCCACTTTTTTCCTTAGGATCAAACATGATAATGAATTTATTCAAAGCCCTGACTATGGGAACTGAACAAAGAGCTTCCTAAATATAGAATAGCTCCAGCCAAGAGAAAGACAGTATGGAAAAAAAACTTCTGCTAGTGTCAAATTGGAAGAAAAATACTTCAATTTGTCACAGTTCAAGAACTTGTGTCTCAGAGGATGTCTTCACAGCCTGGAGTTGCTGTTGCTCAAAGCCACTCCAGAAGAAATCAAGAAATCTAATGCAGCAACATGTCTTTCAGCTCTGAATAGTGTGTCACATGCATGTCACAGCTCACATCACCTCGGTCAAACAGCTCTCTCAGGAAGCCCCTCTTGCCAGATGAATCAAGGGTCATACCTTGATAGATACTGGAAATTTAAATGGTTTGGTTCTTTAAAAACTGTATCAAACAGAATCTGACCTATTTTGGCACCAAATTCTTTCACAAGGATGACTGTGTGCTGCTAACACCAGTGACTTTGTACCCAAAATATGTTGTGTTAGGGTTATGGCTAACTTCTAAAATATCACTAATTAAAAAAAACAAAACAAAAGACCTCATTATCCCTTCTTAAAATTCCATTTAAGCTGGAGATAGATGAGACCCTTATTGTCAGATTCAATCCCAAGCTGAGGATTGAATCTGACATTTCAAGACACTGATCCTAGACTTTTGTGAGTGTATATGTTTGGAATTCTGTACCTGCCTTTCACCTTCACTCCAGCCAAAATGAATTCTTGCCCCTGTGCTCAGGTTCAACTTCAGGTCTCCAGTATTCCCTTGCCACCAGCTACCACTATCCAGGACTCCCTTGTCTCAGACACCAAACAGCCTCTCAATTATCATGCACATTGGATGAGGCCATTAACAAATACACTGTGAATCTTCTATGGAAGCTGATTCAAGTTATTCTCTATTTGTGCTTCTGTTTCCAGCACAAGGCTGTCACATGAGACCTTCTTAACACTTCTGTATTGACATTTGCTGTACATCTGTCCTAGCATCTCCAAGCACTGATGTCTTGGAGAAACACATGCTGAGATACTTCCTGACTGAGATCAGCTTTCAGTACTGGAACTCTGCTGGGTGCAGCTTAAGATGGGAACCAAATGCAGGCATAAAGACATCATTAAGACGAAAGCCTGCCATTTGGAAGGCAGTTCTCTGGTATATGACAAAAAAAACCTGCCCAGATGACTTAAATAATAAGGATTTTACTACTTACTCTCCTGTTTTCCTCAGCCTGTACAATTAAATGGGTTGTTTAGTCTGTCCCACAATTTTCACTCAAGTTGTCATTATTATATTCATACAGTTCTATGGGGTGTTGGGCTTTCAAAACTTCACAGGACTGTGCATTCATTTCTGTGTTCCTAGTGCTCTCCTTGCAAGAGGTCACAGCAACAGATCCATAGTGGTAATGAATTAAAGTTATTTCCTCCCTGCTTCCAGACATCATTGTCTAATGTCATTGTGACAATTTATACTTCTTGGCTATCCCAACCTCCTACAGCAATGAATTTCATGAGTGATATTAAGTTGTATGTGTGCTTCCCCTGTTGCTTCACCAGGGGAATTCTTTTCAGTTGCTACTGAAACACAGGCCAGCTGAAGCTATCTTTAAAGAGCAGGGTATGCTCCATGACAAATATGGTTGACATAGTTACACAAAGTATATATTTTGCTTACAATTTTATGGCTATGCCTACACTAAGTATGGCCTTTCTGTTAAATTAGTTAAATTAAATAGGACTTAAAATAGACAAAAAAATATTTAATATTAAATTAAAATAATTAAATTAATAGGACTTGAAATAGACAATATTGAACTGACAATGGCATTTTCACAAGTATCATTAACCCATCCCACTCCAGCTCAGATTTCTTACCTTTGTTGTCCACAACTTGACTGTCCAGTCAAATGATGATGTGACAAAGAGATGGGAAAAGTCAATGGGACCCACTGCCATGTGACAATTGATTCCTGTGACAGGTCCTTGGTGGCCTTCAAAAATTTCACCAATGCCAGCTTTACTGCAGGAAGAAGAGACATTTGCATTCAGGAAATTATTTAACATCAGGTGTTTTAACATAGTTTTTCTTTACTCTTACAGAGTTCTTGCTGCCTTTTGATATTCCATTCCATCTCTAAACCTTACCTCTCAGTAAAGCCTTTGCCTCAGAGTTTTACTCCTGTGGGCACAATTAATGCCCTGGATCCAGCACTGGGAGACTTTCTTTTACTTCTGAAGACTTGTCTTAATCACTTCTACACCTGCTGTCTACTATTGTAGCTTGAAATAACATTTATGTATAATTATTTTATAATTATACTATAGCTTATGTTTCTGAGTAAGCCATTATCACATGGAATAACCATTAAAATAAAAATGCAAATATGCACCGTTTTTATCATAATGCTTATTCTCTTAAATATCTGAAATAAATTTCCACAGCAGCCTATCCTAGCAGCACTAGGAAGCAAATCCTTTTTTACAGAAAGTGAAGGAACTGTTCCTGTGATCAGGTATCACACCCCCACTGCTTTGAAAAAGGAGAGATGCACATTTCATCAGCCTGAGGCTAGAACAGCTATTAGGAAGGAAATACACAATTCTGTGTAAGAGAGAATGCCTGCATGGTTTTCTTCTTTCTGGAAGCAAATGACACCAAACCAGTTGTCAGTGCTGTCTCACAGGGCACACAGAAAGGGGAATTGTGAAATTGCTCTTTTATTTAAATTAAAAAAATAAAATCAGTGGAAGAAAATACATCAAAAATGGCCACAGCTCTGGCAAGGCAACCAGTCCTTACAGTGCACACCTTATTTTATCCTTATCTGTCTGTCATATAGTTGGTGGGATAAAGGGAGTTCTGTAGCACTGAGAACACCGTGTGTGTCTGCTGGGCTTTGGACACCTTTTCCCAGAATAACACATTGCTCTCCACTGTGCTGGGCTGGAGGACACAGGAGCCTCTGGAAATAAAACATGGATTATAGCAAAATGCTGTAGGAAAGACAGGCAGGAGCTGGAAAGGAGTGTGTTTGTCTGTGGTCAGCAGAAGGATCAATAAAAAGGTGGACTAACAAGAGGATCTGGCACCTTCCTCTTGTGCAGAACAAACCAGTCATGTATGAAAGGTCGGAATTGAGAAATGCCCTTGGGCATCTTTCATTTATCAAAGCAGCCTAAGACTAATTTAAACCATGAGCTGCCACACAGTGCTGTGCAATACCCAGATCTGGGTGGCTGTGCATTGGGACACACACACTCTGTTTCTCAAAGGCACAAGTGCCCTTGGTGGCTTTTCTTTCACTGGAGACTGAAGATGGAGCTGAAGATGGAAAAAAAAAAAAAAAAAGCAGAATATCACCTCTTATGAGTTGTTTAGGGCTGATTACCCTTCAGGGTAATGACCCTCCTAGGGTCTGATTCAAGCTGCCCAGACATAGATACCTACATCTCAGCAAGCTGTCTAGACCTCTGTCTCACCTCATGGGTGAGAAAGAGGCATTTCTGAAGTCCCAGTCATGGCTTCTTCAGCAAGATATCTCAAAAGGAAAGGAAATCAAACCCTAAGAGAGTCATTGCTCCCCACCAACTACTCAGGGAGCCTCGGGCAACTGCCCCAGGCTGCAGCACAGATGCTCAGTCAGGCAACTCCTGTCCTAGCCGTGCAAATGACAACAGTGTACGGACACCACTGACCCAAGAGCAAAACCTGAAACGCTCACCACACACACTTGTCTACCTCACAGCAGCACAGGTACACAGTATGATTGAAGTGCAAAATGCTGAGCATCACCTTCCATGACGACAGGCTGTGTAGACTGTTCCCTCTTCACTGCCGACGACAAAGTTATTGACATCTCCAGTTGGGAAAGCCATTCCTGTAACCGCCACTGGTTTGGACTTATTGTACACTAGCTCCATGCTCTCCTACCAAAACAGTTCTTTGTTATTAATTCTGCAACCATCTCTTTGTTTGGCTCATTTGGTGTTTGTTTTTCTGATTGGTTTCTACGTGTTACACAAGGTAGCAGCAGGTGAAGAAGAAACCATTTGACCCAGTCACAGGACTTGGATTTCTACGTAGGACACTGTGAGAAGATGCAATGTCACAAACTAGGATGCACTGCTCCTGCTGTCCCCCCTGCTGTCTGTCACACACTTGAGAGTGGCTGGAAGGCTTTGCTACATCATCTTAAATCAGGCACAGACGACAGGTGAGAATTTAAAATCTAATGGTGCAGAAACTGAAGATAATACCTTAATAGTTACACTTGCCAGCCCCAGGCTCTAATAAAACATGCAACACCCTTCTATTTACAAACATTTTTAAAGTCAATTGCTTGTCAGGAAACACGTGTAATATTGTGTGCACCTGAGGCATTTATCAGACTGTGCATTTGTCCCCTTGCAGAACAACATTTAGAAGCTGGGGTACTGTCACTACCACCATTCTAAGCTCTGCTTTTCAGGGATTTTCTGAGGCAATCATAAACACTCCCTTTAGACTCCACCAGCAAGCTACAAACCAGTATTTTCTCTTTTCTTTTGGTCACTATATTTCAGAGCAACATGCCCAGTTTGGCTGTTGCAGATACAACCAGCGTGACCAGCTTGTGGCTGTTGCAAGCTATGCACATATCGAGCAGATTCTGCACAACTTTTTGGTTGTTCAGCTTAGATGGTGTACCCCAAGAATCCACAATTGGGCTGAATGATTTAACTATGTTCATTTTTAGCTATTTAAGTGGGTATGTTTTCTAAAATCCAAGCTTCTAGGGCCTGTAGTGTTTTTCTCAAAGCTTTTTGCTGTAGCTAGAGGAAGTGGACATCCCTGTGAGAGGACAGGGCTGCAATTCCACAGGGAAACACATTTGCTTGGTTTATACTTTTATATTAAAAAGGAAAAACAAGACCTGGAAAATGCACTGGCAGAGTACCATACACTTCAGTGAAAATCTTCTGGAGGTGAGATCATCATTTAGTGTCTCTGTGGAGGCACAGCCAGCTATTGTGGTGGATTTTCTCCTATAAGTGCCTATACCATGGCTGTCCATGTGTGCTCTGGATCTGTGTCTTCAGTTTGAGGCTGACAACACTCTACTCCTCCCAGTTTAAAGCTATGGCATGTAACCCGACAAGTCCTGTGCCTTTCTTTTCTAGGTCACCATGAGATGATGTGCTAAACTTCAGTGTGATGTGGGGGTGTGTTCTCATCCTCGTTGAAAGCCAGTTTTAGAGCAGGGAAATTCTGAGTGATGAAATACTGAACTAAGATGTTCACAAATCTCTGCTTAAAAATTTAATATTCCAGGAAGTGAATATAAAAAAGGTGGGATTTATCTTGATGTTTAAGTGAGAAATCAGGGAAGGGATTCAGGTGCCTAAACATAGATGTCTGGGCCATTTTAGATGCCTCCAATTCTATTCCAGTAGAGTGCTGGATAATTAATGGAATAATGGGGAGGAGTTTCTGTGCAGAATTTTGCAACAAGATCAGATCCCATGATGCTTAGCAAAAATTATATTCTTTTTTCCTAAGAAATTATCTATTAAAAAAAAAGTGGTGGAATAGAAAATTTACAACTCCAGAATATAACACTTAAAATATGCTTTCCATAGACTTATTTCAGCATCAGATCCTTTATTTAGTTTCCATTATTATCATCACTAGTGGTTTGGACAATTTTCCTGGGTTTCCTTTCTGATACAAAGGAGATTGGGGGGGTTTGAGGTGGAAAGACAATAGTAGCAAACATTCCAGAGGGGAAAAATTAGTTCTTAAATATATATATTTTTTTTTCATTATTTGTTCCTTTGGCTACTGAAGGCAAGCAGCAAAAGCAAGTGTGCCTTGGAAATCCCTTGTGCCCTGGGTGTGTTCAGCAGCAGTGCAATCTAGTCTGGATTTGTTAAAGAGTCAGTGCAACTCTTACCACGGCGACTTCTGTAATTACCATGCTTTAAAATGGATTATTTCATTTTCACTTGAAACTGACCTGTCTATTAACGTATTACAATAATTACATGATTTGTGGTAAAGGAAATGGGGTTTGGCTCTTAGCAGAGACTGCTGGAAGCAAACTCTACTCTTTCAAGTGCATCCATTGGTTTTAGTTTGTATAGGACGTGAGGGTTTGGCTTTTAGGAGCTATGTTGCATTTAGCAGGTATCCTGCTCTACTGAAGATACTTTTTCCCCCCCACTTGTATAAGTGAAAACAAACCCACCTGTGGAGTTGAGAGCATGTCCAGGCTCCAGGAGCACATTTTGCCATCCGTAGAGACAGTAATGAGGTTGTGTGCATTCTGTGTTCCAACTACATTCACACAATAGACAGGATGCTGAAAACACATTAACACTGGAAATGAGAGACACATTTTCATGTCTTTATGAACAAATTTCTAATGCCTTATATGTTATTTTAAAGAATGATTGAGTAGTAATATCATAACATAATTCCTGGAAAATAGACAACTCAGCTTTTGCCAGATAGGCAAAATTATTTTGCTTTTAATTTAAATTTTAAGAGGTACATTATGGAGGTGGAAATGTTTTCAAAGTTTCATTTTCCTCATAATAAAACAACCCATCTGAGTAATGCTGTGAAAATACTGAGTTATGTGGATGAAATTTCACCCACAGGGATGTGTATCATTTTACTGATGGCTTTTGACACTGAAAATAACTGACAGAAAAACATAAAATGAAAACTTTATTCAAGAAAACAGCTGCACGGAACTTCTATTTTTCCAGAATATGGAAAGCATGCTAAATATCTGCAAATGTACTTCAGCTGAAAAACATGAAAAGGTCCATCAGCATTCTCCAGCACTAGCCAACATACCTCTTAAAATCTGTCATAAATGTGATTAGATTTAGGCTGTCACACCTGGTTCACCATAGCATAGTCATTCCATGGAGGCTGAATTCCACTTACTATACAACAATGAAAATTGGCCTGTTCCTTTTCCAAGGAACCTGGTAACATTTTGAGCCTAAAGCATCATCTAATGATGACATATGAGAGATGGTTAAAGTTCAGCAATCTCAAAAGTGAAAAATCGTAAGACTGAACAGTAAGATTAAATTTCCTCTGACCAGTATAAGTGATAATGCTAAATTAAGGGTAAGATACATACAAGTGAAGCAAAGAAAAATTGTATTTCTCTGCCTCTTTTGATGATGAATAGAAGACCTGTATCTCCAGGAAGGAAAAGTACTTTTCATTAATGCTTTCCTTCTTTAAAGAAAATTAGGACCAACTTACAATGATGCCTATAAAGCTTCTAAGCCAGCTCCATGTAGGGTTAGAAACCTAGTATTTACTGCTTCTGAAAGGAATGGCAGAACTATCACTTAGTTTAGACTAGTTTAAGATCCAGCTGCAGGTCAGTAGGGAAAAGCAGAAATTTTCAGAGCACTGGCTAGCACTCAGGTGCCTGGTAAGTGCTCCCTCCCTAAGTGCAAAAAGGGCAGGGTCTGAATGGACAGCGTGTGTGTGCACCAAGGATGAACTCAGCAATTGCTGCTTGTGTCACAAAGTCCATTCTGGTGCTGAATTCTCTCTTTTTCCCAAGATTGTCAGGCACCTGGTTTTCCCCAGAGCATCAAACAGACCCTCACATGGCTCACTGGTATAAAATGGACCTTCCTGATGCTTGGGAGTGAGCTAATGACCCCAGAGCTAACATGATTAGCACATACTGATGTGTAAAATAAGCAGAGATATTTATTTTTCATGGGTGTTTGACCTCCAGTAGTCAGGGGACAGAGTGAGTAGGAGGAAGCTAAAGCAAGCAGCAGAGTATCTAGGATATTTAGAGAGGAGAAAGCAAGGCATGTCTTACCAGCATCACTTCAGTGTGCCAGGTCTGGCTTTAATCACAACTACCAGCCATCAATTTCACGCACAATAAAACTTAGGGCAGAAATGAAAAGATGTAAAGGAAGATGGATGAAAAAGACAAGCAACTGTACACAGCAGAAAGCCTAAACAGGCTTCTTCCTTTCAAAGGGTCGCTGCCAGCTTGCTTTTATTTATTTTGGAAATGAAATCATCATGCAAAAAGGGTTTCGTCTTAATTAAAATTTCCTGTTGTCCCAAGTGCAGATGTGTGGTGGGTGTGAAAGGAAATTAGTGAGTAAGCTGTGGGTAGAATTCTCTTTCCTGGTTAATCCAGTTGGCAATCAGTGATACTAAACTTCAGGAAGGTTTAAGCCAGTGGTAACAACACACTCTATCTGTTTCAAATAAATAAAGTGAGATAAAGAAAATAAAAAATCCTTCTATCACATATGCCGTAAGTACAAATAATAATAAGTACAAATTAAAAAGCAACTAGTCAGGTGATGCATCTAGTACACAAAGCAACATTACTACAATAAAACTGTCTTAATTTAGTTTTTTGGTTTGGTTTGGTTTTCCTTGGCTGCTAGGATTCATGCCATCATTCTGCAACCAAGACTTAATTTACAGTTTATGTGATTTCTATATATGAACATAAAGTAAAGCAATCTTTTATTGTAATATCTGCTCCTTAAAAACATCATGCTTCCTCATGTTAGGCTGTGTAAACACTTATTTATACCAATCCACAACAGCACATAAAGTACCCATCCACAACTGAAAGTAATTTATTTATATCTGTCAAAAGCAAAACATTGCATACTGTTCTTTCATAATTAAAAAAAATAGTTTAATATATAATTCTGGGAGGTACAATTTTGTCTTAAATTTTTTTTGACTGTAAACAAACTACTTCCAATGAATCTTTTCTACTAGACTTTTTCTACTAGACTAGAGTCCCAGTTGTTCAATTTTCAGTGATAATCAGCTTCTTACCACTAGTTTTCTGTTCTGCTACATCTCTAAATCACACTTCCAGGACAGACTGTTTCTTTCCATGCAGGTTGAACAACATTACTGATGACAAAATGAGCAAAAACATTAGGGAAGTGAAAAGCAATGATGATGGTGCAACTCATGGCACATATCATTAGACTATTACATCAACATTCATGATAGTGGAAATTTAGGGAACAATATTTGTACTGCCTGGCCCACTAAGTGTGTCTGTGCACACACAGTTTTTTTTTATATTAGAGACTTGCCATCATAACACGTTTCCCATGCTGCATGTTTTGCATGAATTCACATGGCATGGCTTTTGGAGTTGTCTTTTAACTCCAGAGATCATGTTCTCATCCACACAAAAGCTTACAAAGATAAGAATCCCAGAATTACAAAAGCTGGAGATGCAAAAGACCTAGTACTTGTTTCATTGCTCTATTTGAGCAAGATTATTATCCCTCAGAGTGCTTTATGTAGTTCAGTTTCTTAATGTTTCAGGAAATCTGCATTTTTCTTCATTTTTATATTACTATATTTTTCCCCTCTTTTCAGCCTATGTTTTCTTTTCTGCTTCCCACTCAGGAATGGTCCCAAGTCCACTCCCAAGATGAGGTATGCTTACCATCCACACAGTACATCTTCCAGCTCGTGTGAAGAGAATGACCAAGCAAAGTCTGATGTTTAAGCACTTACAGGAGGTAGTTGTGTCTCTCTTTCTCTTCAAGAGCCACACTTAACGATTTCATCTGTGTGGCTACCAGTATTGGAGATATAATAGATATTGGAGACACAACTACAGTCCACTTCCCTGCTGATCATTTCCTCTAAGGAAAGGAGATTTAAATCCTTACCGTGTGAGCAGCAGCAGATAAGGGAGTTCTCTGAACTGGAGTGCGCCTGTGACTGCGATTATCCCACAAGACAATTTGGCCAGAGTATGTTCCACCAACGACCAAGTTTGGGTGAAAGCGGGCGAAACACACAGACATCACAGAGGACTGCAGAAAAACAGGTAGAGAAGAAGAAAAAAGGGGTTACATGGTCAGTCATCTTCATTTCTCTCTGTATGAGGTCTATTCGTATTCCTCGCACATCAGTCATTGTGAATTCTGCTAAAGCAAATAGGATGCCTGCAAAGAACTAATTTTGACCCTAAAATATGTAGTTCTTTGTTTTATGCAAATTGGAAAGTAAAAGTTACAGCATTCAAATAATTTCTTTAGAATTAATATGCTAATAAAGTTTGCAAACGGAAGTAAATGTCATTTTTTTTTTCATGGGCAGTTTTAGTGATGCTTATAAGCCACACAACAAGACTTAACTGCTGGGTCAACTACAGTCAGAAAACTAAATTCACTTAGTGGTCACATTCTTAAAAACTAATTTTCTGTCTGTTTCTGATGAGTTTTGGTAACACATCATTCTTATCCAGTTGAATCACTGGGTATTTTGAAGTGGTGATGTTCCTATGTGTGAATCCATTTTACATGATTACAAAGGGTTAACTAACCAAATGAACATATTTCAGCTGCATAAAAAGCACTGCAGACATTTAAATGATCTGTGTTGAACTGGGAACATAGGAGCTGTCAACTGAACTAGACCAACAGTCTACCTAGCTGATGATCTTGTCCTGGCAGGAGTGGATAGAAAACTTTGACGTGGGCAGATGTGTTGTCTTTTTTCCTTAACTGCTTCTCATCCTGATTTCTAGTGGCTAAACACTGGTTTTTAACTCTTACACCAGAAATTTAAAGCCCTTTCTTACAGGGCTAGAATTAATTATGCTAAGTCTTGAAGTTTCAGTAGTTTTCACTGAATTCATGTGGCTGCCTGATACCTGTTGCTTAAACCTAGTTTGCATGTTAAATTAATTTAGTAGACACAGCATACAGCTGTAAGTTCAGTACTGTTAATAAGATCACCAAGACAATTAAATAACCTGCCACTACCTTTTCTCTATTTCATTCTCTGGATTCTCATGGTTGTTCACTTGACATCTTTGATCCCATCCCTTCTTGACTAAAACTATTGCATATATTTCTCTGATGTTATGTAGCCTAGTACCTAATGGCTAGATGATTATAATTGCCTATTTTAGTCTTTATCTAAGTAATTGCACTATAGTCGGTTGTGGCAACAAATGGTAGCTTCCCAACATAATTTCCAAAGGACCTATTAGCTTTACAGATAAGAAAACCCATCTCTGAGTTATACAGAACTTCAGTAATGCTAAGAGGGGCTTAAAATTCAGCTATGATGCAGCTGCCATTCAGTTTCCACAGATCCCCCATACATTATAATTAAAACGACCCTGCAGCACATGTTCTACATTTTATCTCTTTGTTTAATGGCTTCGTGAGTTGTTTTAATCAACCCTTCTCATTCCTTAGAACTAAGCTGACAGATATTCTTACATGAAGTGAAATAGCCAGATGATTTTAAAATAGTACAGCTTCACCACTGTGTACACCACGCAGCAGCTACAAGGCTCCACATGTATTTTAAGAAACCCTAATTCAAACAGCCATTCCACAACAAAGTTCTCAGTTTGTCCGAAGCAAACTTGGGAGACTCTGAAGCAGGGCAAAGCAAGCCAAGTGGACAGTGTATTTTTAAATGTGTTTTCATGGTTAGCATGTTTCTGAATTCAGAATCCCAGAATACAGCTGAATGGTCAGGATATAAACTGCTAACGTGTGTTTTTCATGAATTCAAAAATAACCTACAGACATGACACGGACTTAAGCCCTCTGCACCACTTCTGGTTTTCCATATTGCTCCAAAGTATTTTGCATTCTTCATCTGATGAAGTGCTCACATCCTTTTAATTATGTCAATATTATTTTTCTACTGAGGAAAAAAACTTCTGTCAAATATTAGAATTTAACAGTTTAAGGGCTCCACTCCACAGCACTTAATATAGTGATTATTTTCTTAAAGTTAATGGCAGCACTCAGATGAGTAAGGGCTGTAAGATCCAGCCCATTCATTTAACAACTCTAAAAGCATTCATTTCTTAGCTTTAATGGAAGAGAGAGGCAGGCAAGTCTCCAGTCTGTCTGAACAGCTCTGTGCTCAAGGAGAGCAGCAGAAGCCATCCTCTGTAAACCTCTTCTGCCTCCAGGCTGCCTCTGGGTTGCTGATTCAAGCAGTCTTGCTCCTCTAAAACAGTTTTGCCACTGACTTCAAGGGGGAGGATCCAGCACACAGTCAGGTTTTAATATCATGCTTAGCCCTCTTTGCACATCTACCAGACTTTTCTAGGGAAATCTCAAAGCACTTTCCAATAATGATGGTAAACCTTCCCAGGCAGGCATATTTTAGATGTTGTAGATGCTTAGTTACAGTCACAGAGGACAAAAGCAGCTAGTTTCATAGTAGATGTCAACAGTGCATAAAGAAAAGTAAGAGACATCATGTCAGAAGGAAATTCCGCAGGGAGTTTGGTGTCCACAGTGGATTCCACAGCAGCCTTTGGAGGTTCCCAGCATTATGTTTTTATGGCTGCCACAGGGCATCTGTGTCTGCAAGTCATCAGCATCCACAAGGGACAGGCAAACCCCACTGTTTGGTCATCTTAACTTCTCTGAATTGCTCTCTGCAGTGAATAATTTCACTATTCACCTTCATTTAATGCTCTGGTATTTTCTCCCTCTATGCAAACACAGTCTGTTGGATTTTGTTTTTTTCTATCTCTCCTTAGCTGTCTCAGCAGCGCTACTGAAATATTTCTGGTACTTCTGGCTTTGCAATCTACCACCCAGATCTACTTTTTACCGTGGTGATGGCTTTCTGGTGAGTGCCATCACACTGGTGCTGCTGCCTGATCCCCTGTGTGTGCTCTGCATGCCTGCAGAGATGCTCTCAGAGGGGGCCAGCTGAGAGAGATTGAGCTGGCTTCAGGTGGGAGCACTGCCAGGCAAAGGGGGGAGCCAGGACCAGGATGCTAAGCAAGAGTTTTGTCTGGCAAATGGGACATCCCCCTCCCTGAGCACTAAAGTGCTCACAAGGAACAGAGGATGAAAACTGTGTTTTTGTCAGAGCAAAGAGAGGGTTGGGCTCAGAAACCCAGGGTCCTGCAGTGGAAGGGACAAAGGCAGCACACCCCGGCCCCCAGTTTCAGCAGCTGCCAGCTCATCTCAGCCCATACAGAGAGAAGGGCTATAGGGGTGAGGGGGTGGTGGCTTTGCTGCCTCTGCAACCTCCCTCCCTCCCTCCTTCCCTCCCCACTGATGCACTCAACTCAAACATGCCCAGAGCCCTCTTCAAGTGGCTGGGAGAGCTGGTTTTTATTTTAGAAGCTTAATCCAGCCCAGATTTGGATTAATGATGGCATATCCCTTCAACCACAGATAAACATACTTGGGGTAGACAGTCATTTGGGTTCTCCTTACTGAGAAGCCTGACCTCAGCAGCCACATCTGATGCGTGTAAGGCCCCAGAGACTCAGCTGTCTGTGCTCATGTCCATACACTTGGATGGCACTCTGCCCAGCCACCAGTTGAACAAGTTCACAAAGGCCTGGGTGCTAAACAATAATGACTTTCAATAGGCAATGGCTACTACATTCAGCAAGACATCTTCTGCAGGAAACCACCCCCGTAGGCAGCTCTGCCATACTGGTGCCATATGCCTACACTTGACACCAGATGGATCTCAAAGCAAGACTTCATCAGTGGGAAGAAGCGAGCTGAGCAGTTCACAGGCATTTCTAGGCTCAGAAATACCAGGTTATATTGCAGCAGGCGCTCAGGAAACTCCTGGGTAGATTTTCTAGCTGAGCAAACACATGTGAAAAAGCCTGTGGATTGCTGCTATATATATATATTCCATTCTTGAGGGAATTGGCTCAGAGGGACAAAGCTGTGGTACTGTTGCTTATCTAGAACCATGAAAAGGTGTCAAACTTAGAATCCTTTATCCATAGGAACTGAAATATATGGAATTCTAATCACCTATGCCTGTCCTCCTGAGGAATAGATAAAAACAAAGACCAAAAGTACACACACAGTTTATGAGTAAACTTTTGCTCTCACTCCTGCTCATCATGAACAGCATTTAAAGAGTCTAAGCACACCCTGTCCCTCTGAGAGCTGCCCTACCCCCTGGCCAGGCAACTGGGAGACCATCTCCTCATGCTTGTATGGCTACACACATTTATATGTGGCCCCAGAACAGATATGGATGATAAACTTCGACTGAAAAGGTGGATTAAAATAATCAACTAGAAGCAAACCAGCAGCTCAGTTACTAAACAAAGCTTTTTTTTTTTTTACTGCTAGGCTAAGGACTAAAAATTAGCAGGGAAAGCAGCAGTATAAGATCTGGACACTGTTTTGTCTTGCTTATTGCCCTATTTAATCCTTTTTGTGCCACAAGGTGTATGATACCCTGAAAGAGGCAGTTCTAGGATTACTTTTTCCTGGCTACTGAGATACCTGGATTTATTCACTGAAAGGGAGATTGTTCCTTCCAAGAGTCTTGCTTTTTTTTAGCATCTTCTATTATGAATCTAGATATTTATTTAGCTTCACATAAATGTCTAAGTATAACAAATAATAATAAGCAAACGGCAGCGATGGTAGCAACAGCATTACAACTGTTTTTCCCAATTCATTTTGAAAAGGTTCCTAGAACATGATTTATGTCTATGAAAATCTTTACTGAAGAGGTTAACTCTTAATTCTAAAAACTTCAAATGCCAAGACTTCTGTGCTGCTCCCCCCAGTTCTTTTTCTATCTACAAAATAACATCTGAAAGATTTTGTGCTAGATATTGCTTGTGGTAACATACAAAAATTGTCTTCTACTAAAAATAAAATAAAATGAAAGCAGTCGACATCCTTCACGCATTTTAAAAAATAAATAACACCAACCAAACACTTCTTCAAACCAAATGTCAGAATCCTGTTTAATTAAAAAAAGGAAGTTTATACTTGGTTATGGTGTGCATCGACATCTACCCCTTTGATTTACAAGAGTATGGACTGGAAAGAACAGATTGCTTTATTCAAGAGAAAGAAAGGAGGGAAGGGGGCCCAGTGTGACAGGAAAGAGTGTAGGCTGTATTAACTTCAGTGCTTGTTAAAACATGAAGGATTAATGGTAGAAAGGGAGGGAAGAATTGTGAATGTCTCCAGTTTAGGATCTTCAAAAATGTTTGGGGATTCTAAGAATGTCTCACCCGACCACATGAAAGCTGCACAGAGAGACTCGGCCACACGACTGCTCTAAATCCAAAGCTAGCATTGCTCCACTTATACCATCAAACCAATGGAGCTGAAATGTAGCCACAAATTAAATTTATTTTTATTTAAAAAGTACTAAGTCCTTAAAAAGAAGGAAAAGAGTATGGCAGGAAACGCAGCTCTTTCTTAGCTGAGTTTACAGGGTAGGTAACTCTAACATCTAACCTCGGTGCTGACATCTGAGCATATGAGCAGCATCAGAGCACTCTGCCCAAGTCTGCAGAAAGGTAATATCCAGGCTTAGGCCTTCATTTTAAGCAGGGGTGAAAGCTGAAGCTTTCTACTTTCATCTCTTTAACTGTAGTTACAGGCCATGTAACTGCAATAGTCAGTCAGAAGAAGCCCACGAGCTTCCTCACCAAAACAGAATCTGCACTTAGGCTCTTTTAGAAGGTGCAGTTGTTAATATTCATTCGTTGGTGGTGTGATGACTCAAAAAAACAGAAAAACTGCTTGTTATATTGCAAAAGTAGAAGGAAGAGGGGTTAATAGAAAGTATCTGTCATTTGTTAGTGGACAGCTCAGCCTCTAACCCTTGACACATACTTTCTTCATTAGACTGATGATGAAAGAATTAAATCCCAGAGAAATAAGGAGCAATTTCATAACAACAATGCATCAGATCTTTCTACCCATCTGCTTACATGCTAAGTACCCAAATTTGTCTGTTTTCTCTAATTAGGAACCTGTGAGTCCAGCACAGGGCATCAAGAAGCTGAAGGGAGTGGAGATCTCCCTGCTGAGGAGAGGCTGAGAGAGCTGGGGCTCTTTAGCCTGGAGGAGACTGAGGG
>JANHGL010007210.1:23488-39579 GCA_024611195.1 Ceyx melanurus | reverse complement strand
AATTATAAAAATAGAGCACTCCTGTCCTGTTGGCTTGGGAAATGGAAGACAGAACAGACTGGATCCAAGCTTTATTTTTTAGCCTGACCTATTTTTGTGTTATATTAACAAAAAAAAAAGTCTGCCTTTCCGTCCCCACACTTCTCTCCCATGGATTTTTTTTTTATTACACTCCTGTAACTCAAAAAAGGCCACGCTGATTTTTTTTTAATCTGTTAAAAAATGTGCTCCCTGAGCTGAAACCAAATTTCAGCCCAGAGCAAATTTTTACGGCTGGGTTATAAATCCCTGAAAAACAGGATTCATAATGGAAGTGCTGACACAGCCTTAACTACTATATAGCAGTGTGAATGGCGCCACTATAATATCTATTAGAGATTCTTTTAAAAGTTTGCAAAATATTGTCTTGCCTTGCAGAGAAAAAGAAGACAGAGTACTTAATGCCAACATAAACATGCTTTTAACCCATTATGTGCTAATTTGCAGAAAAGCTATTAATTCTGAGTAGGCACAGAGAGCGCAGCACCGACAGGAAATGTTCTTCTAAACTCCCATTTGACTTGTAACATGGTTTTAATCACTTCCATGAAACACAAACGATGGCTTCAAACCCTGAATGTTGCTCAGAACATGAGAAGGGCGATTACAACAGAGAGGAAAATGGGATTTTGTTGGCAAAAGGGCTAAAGCCAACAGGGAAAGAACACCACCAAATGCTAAAAAAAAAAAAAAGGGACTCCGTTCCCTGCCCATTTGGGGATGACTGCTTCATTTCAGTCACAGCATTTCATGCCAGTCACTAGCAGTGCCACTAGTTTATCCATCTGCAACAACATGAACTTTCTATCAGGCAATGAGCATGCTTTCTTCTCCCTTGAACCCAGTCAAGTGTTATTCCCTCCCAAAGCCAGATCTGCTACAACGAGCTGTGCCTCCCTTTTACAGCCTGCAGTTCTCATGTCCAAGACTAGGGTTAAACTAGGCTAGTTGATCTAGGGGGGAGCCTTGGCACTAAAACACAACAAAGAAATAAAAGTTGTTGCAGTGGTGCTTGGTCAGCAAAGCACATAAAAGGCTAACTTGAAAGCCCATGGAAAAGTTCAATAAATCTGTGCAGGAATGTATTCAGAATTTCTCCACTTCATGCAGGAGTTGATGCTTTCCCTCCAGGTGTAAGTGCTGACATTAATGGGGAAATAAATGAGGATGGGAATAAATCACAGAATGTTAGGGATTGGAAGAGACCTAGAAGATCATCCAGGGATCACCTGTAAGATGAATACTAGAGGGACATTCAGCAACTCAGGGCAGTGCTTATGCATTGGGTGCTGTGAAAACAGTTTTTATGGCTTCCTGTTTTCACCAATAAAAGAGATAGTGTGTTACATCCAGCTACTGCTAGATCCCATACGTGAGTTGATTGAGGAAGAGGAATTTTCAGGAAAAAATACTTTTTTCTGTGTTGCCACATTTCTTGACCATCTCTTCAGTTCTGTCTTTGCAGAACTCCTGTGTGACTTCTGTCCACCCATGGCAGCAGTGGCTGGAGGCAGTGGGAGTGAATTAGAAGGATGAGGAGTGGGAGGAGTGAGTTTCCCCCTCTGTGTTTCTACAAGGACCTAATGAGCAATGGGCACTGCAGGATTTATGACATGGGCGATTTCTGTGATGGTCTTAAGTGGGAGGAAAGATTAAAATCAAAAAGGTTGCAATCAAAATAGCATGGCTGGTACTGCAACTCACTTCAGTGTGTGAGGATAGTGAATGTGGGCATTATACACCAGCCTCAGAGGTTCTGAACACTGATTTAAATCATGCCAAGCTGCCCTTGATAAAAAAGGGTGTTCACTGCTGTATTCACAGTTAATTAATTCACAGGTTTCTCTGTAAAATGACTCCATATTCATTTTCAGAAGCAAATGAGACACCCAGCATATCTGTACCACTTTGACACCTATCTCTTGTCTGCACCAGGAAGAAGTAGCAAACCTGAATTTTTCTCTCTTGTAACCCTGGAGAATGTTTTAACCCAGAGAAGCTGATAGAATCTCTGGACATGTCTGCCTTCAGTTTTGACCTTAAGTTCCCTGGGAGCAGTTCCTACCAAAAAAAAATATTATTTTGACAGTCAACATTTTCCAGTGAGATGGTTTTTCTGCTGAAGGATTTCTGCCCACCACTACAAGGTTTATGTTTCCCCTCTCAAGCAGGCAGGCAGTTATGGGCTCTAAGTAGCTCTGAAGACCAACCAACTTTATGGAGCCACTGGAATGCCTGGCATTCAGGTTTTAAATCTTTCATGTAAGCAGGCTATTTGAGCCAGAGGACAAGTAAACACCAGCCCTGGAATCCAAGAATCTCTACTTTGTTCCCAGATTATGAGGACATGTAGTTTCTTCTAAACAGCCAAAGTCGTCTTGTGCCTTTCACAAGCTTTGCAGATTTACCAGCAGGATCACTGGGATATAATTTTCTGGGTTTTATGCCACTCAGATGGTTTTGAATCAAGAAAACTGGTGACTGCTTTGATAGTAGAAACTACCTATGAGAATAACTATTTGCAGGATTCAGTCCTTTAAAGCTGTAACAAAATCCTTTAAATTTTTTTAAGTACCTTCTTTCACTTCCTGCTTCTGGTCTTGATTTTCAGTCTCCAAGTCATCCTGTGCTTTTGGCTCCACCATCTCTTCATCATCTTCATCTTCTAAAAAAAAAAGGAATAAAAGGATTTGTGAGATTCTGCTCTTTAAAAGGCATGGTAATCATGCATCTTCTTGACAATTATAAACACAGAAAAATGCATAATAAATGGAAATGTCTGTATTTATACTGAGTAACACTCAGACTTTTCCCCCTAGACTACAAGATGATCTGCTACACAGGGACAGGGCACCTGCCACTTCTGCTCCCTGTGGCAACTTCCCATCTCAGATGTCATCTGAATATCTCTCTGACCTCAGAGATGACTTCTTGGATGGCATAAAACCAGATGGAAACACGTTTCAGCCTGGCAACTATTCCGTGTTTGGAACACCTGCTATCCAGACACCTCATTTCCAATTCAATTCTCACCAGATTAATTTGTCTTTTGACCTACAGGAAGGGGTTAAATAGAAATATGACCTCAGGTCAGATGCCACTAGCAAGCAAACAAGCATGGTACAGTTCTGAAAAGTCATCACCATCAACTGGGAGAACACAGCAACCAAAAGCAGCATTTGGAGTTTAAGAGCCATTCTTGCATTAATATGAATTTAATGAACACTAAAATTTGACACATGTCAGTTAGTACTGCCAGATGTTATAACGACCTTGCCTGACCTATGCAAATGCCTCTCTCCCTTCCCCTCTCTCCCCAAACTCCCATGTTTTCATTTTATTCAAGAGGGCAAACGTTTCATTCCTTGATGTCTGTCTGAAGTTACAAGGGTTCAGCTTGTTCAGATCAAAACATCATACGAGCAGAGCTGGAAAGTCAGTGATGCACCAAAATGGCTCAGAGCCCACCTAACCCTCATTACTTGTTCCCAGCTACATCAACATGACTCATTATCCAGTGCCCTGGGCTGGCACACAACCCACTCACACTCTTGCAAGGGTAGGGATGCTCAACCTTGGAGATTCAGTGAATTATGAAGACTTGAAAATAGAGCGGGTCCTAAAAGATTGAGTTACAGTAATTAACAATTAGGATGAGCAAATCCGTGGGCTATGAAGGAATTATTTTGGAGGGAATCTGAAGCTTGACATACCATCAAGGCATAGCAAGAGCCACTGGTGACCTGGGTCAGTGTATCACATGAGAGAACACATGTCTTGGCTGTGGGGTTGAAGCTCCTCTGGGGCTTTTTGAGTCATGCTGCTGTCACCATACAGCTCCTTGTGACATGGTCCTTCTCCAGGCACACTCCCTGGAAATGGGCAGGGGGCAACACGTCATGCTTCTCCAACTGCTTGGCTACTGGCACCTTCTCCTGCAAAGGCTGGCAGCAATCAGCCCTGGCTTCTTTGGGAGATGTTGGTGCTGACAGGTTGCATTCAACCAACAGTAACATGCAGCTGCATTTTATTTTCTATAATGTAATAAGCACCATACTATTCCCACCACATTGCCTAGCCTAAGACTTCTCTCCTTAGAAGCCCACAGAGTGAATATTGCTAGCTGACATCTTGGCTGGAGAGCATGGCTTAGCCACACACTGTAAGGAAGTGTCTCAGCATGGACAGATTTTCCCTTTTGGGAAAATGAGGAAATCACAGCATCATCTCCCTTTACCACTAGCAACTGCAGTGACTAGAAAGGGAAAACTCAGCTCCCCAGACTTTATGGAGGATGAGTAACCATGTATTCCTCAGGCTAGGAAGGGAGGATGGATCTAGTATGGAGAAGGAGGCACTTCCAGAATTAAAAGCACAACTAATGAATGCTACCCCTCTATCAGGAACTTTTCAGACCTTGAAGCCTGGAATGTGGGAAAAGCAGTATATTCACGATGCCTCCCTTTGATGCTTCACTTGACAATTAAATTTCCCTAGATGTCCAAGAGAAAGGCTACAGAGAAGAGCTTTTGGAGAGCAAGTCAGGGCATTCCAGTTCAGCAGGGTAAACACATTGCTCTGTCCACTGGCTGAAAGACAGATAACATCCAACACAGTCAGCAGAGTGTCAGTGAGAAAAGTTCTCCCATGTAGGAGGGGTAAAAAAAGATCCTTCTGCCACTGGTCTGGGGCATGAGGACGGATGGGAATGAATGAGGCACTCCCAGTTCCAAAGAAGAGATGAGAAAAGTGAGAAATGGCTGGCACAGCAGGGAGTGAATACTCTGCTAACCTCAGGTACATATGCACACACAGATAGGATCAGAGTGGTGCACAGATCTATGCACACAGGCACGCTTACAGTAGATACCTAATGAAGCCAACTCCCACAAGAGTTTTGTGAGTCTTGCCTTACAAGTTTTTATTCCCTAGGGCAGCAGCTCCTGGAGCCAGCTGTTTACATACAGATTTGAACTTCCATTTGCAACCTGTTTCCAACCTGCCAGCTTGTACAGGGAAGTTTGAAGAAGGGGAATGGTTTGAGAAAACTTGCAGGCAGCAAACAACAAATAAACCAATATTTAACTGAAAATCTGGGGATTTTTAAGGCAGCAGGCTATGCTTTTCAATGTCCCATTTATAATTTGGCAACGGACATAGTAGCAAACGTAGAACTTTTGGTGGTTTTGGATGGAAGTGAAGCAAATTTATCCCTGGCCTCTAGAAGTCTTTGATCACCCTGATTTTGGGTGTGAAATTGTTTGTCTGCCTATAGACCATTCCTCCTAAAGCACATGAATGGCTGAGGCACAGCTGGAGCAGGGAGATGTACTGATACTTCAGCATCTATTAAGGTAGATATCTTTCCTTACCTTCCTTTCTCTTCTGAAAACAAGCTAAACCAACTTATCCTAGATTCCTCTAGATTTAATTGCAGCAGGAAAAATATCTTTAAGGTCTCTTCCAAACCATTCTGTGCTTCTATTATTCTATTACATGCCATGCCTTTTTCTGGGGCATACACGTCAATGGATTAGTTTTCCTGAGAAGACAGTGCGAGAGTTTTTAGCCAATTAGACACAGTTCAGATGTCCTTATTTATTTACAGAGCTATGCATACACATACACAGAGAAATTCAGCTAAAAGGATCACAGGGTTGTGAGTCAAATGCTAAAATATTAGCAAATGCCAGAATTTGGATTGCCTGGGCACGATTAGCTCCTTCCCCCTCCCCATGTGTAGGCATAATGACATCATTCTGGAATTTCCTCCCTCCCAAGAGCTTGGCCTCATTTTCTAGGTGCTCAACACCTGGGGCCTGAAATGCAGAAATGCTGAGAGCTGCAGTCAACTGTCCCTGTGCTTTGAGTGGAGAAAGTGCTGGGGAAATGCTATGCATGTGAAAGCTCCCACATCTCTCAGCTTGCACTGAAAGTTGTCATTCTGACATTGAAGTCTTTTCTCTGCCTGTGCTGCAGTGCTTCTGCATGATGGCAATAGTACTGTGAAGATAAAAGTGTTCTTGCCTTGCACCCATGTGTTGCAGAGGTGTGTTCATCAGGATTTGGGGCATATTAAGCTGCTGTTATGAAAGCAACTGAGAAACAAGATTGGAAGGGCACTAATGTTTTCTGTGTTCAGTGTAACAATTGGACCATGTGCATTAACATGAGCTCTGAGACCAGAGTACCAAATGGAGAAAGATAAAACCAAAAGGCTTAAAAAATGCCTCTGCATTGATTGGTCAAAACAAGAATCTGTTAAGGAAAAAAAAAAACCCTGTATGTTAGCAAGTAATTAAAACTGCATCATCATACATATTCAGAGAGACTAATTAAGGATGCCCAGGAAACCTGCAGTCTGGAACATCCACTGTTGCCTGCTTTTGAAATCTAAATGTTTATATATATAAATATATATATATCACTATTTAATGGCTATGTATGCATACTTACACATGTTCAGAGTGCATGCATTTGATATAGTGCCTAAGCATGTTTATGCATTTGTATTTTGACTCTGCACATACATTACAGTGTGATGGGAAATGCTTCAGCATTCATTTCCCTGTGTTTTGCTTAAATATGAAAAAGAGAACATTTATTGCACACCTGTTGGAGAATCTTAGGTTAAAGGTGATTGTTTGTCTGATGAAGCTGGTGGAGCCATATGTGGGATTAATATAGAATGACATAGCTGGACCAAATACTGTTTCTTCTTAACTCTGAGTGTGATGGCTGCCCAGGAGGTGCCCAATCAGTCCTGACAATGCTTTGTTTAACACAATGAAGAAAAAGCATTGAAATTGTTTTCACTTTGTACTTAGCTTGAGCACTCCTCCTGTTCCAGACCAGAAGCGGTCTTGTCCATCTAAGAGCTTGCCTGTTTTTCACTACTACAGAAGTTGCTCTAATAAAAAAGTATGACATCTCCCTACAAACCTGGTCTTGTTTAATCTGCATGTAAACCACTAATTTGCAAATTATTTAATTGCCCAACTACTAGCTCAAATGAACTTGCTCTATGCCTGGCCTTTGCCTTGGCTTCCACAGGAGGGACCACCACCTGGATACCAGGCACCTTCAGGACTAACTAGAATACAATAAATATATTTATAATTAAATACATATATATATCCTCTGCTCTGCTAACACATGTATCACCAGTTGAACAGCAGGCAGCCTGTTGTGTTCTCCTTTTGGGTGGAGAATTTACACCTCCTCAGACCTGCACCTCTGAGACTGGCTAAGTTGAAGCTTCTGTGTATTGTTTTTAGTATTGACAGCTATACTGAATGATACTGACAGCTCTGTTTTTAATTCTGGCTAGGTACACACAATCCCTTTATTAAAGACATATTTTTAAAATAGCGTTTTAATTAGCATCACAATTATATATTGTATTGCCTGAATGAGTCACTGATATATGAGAAGCCAGTGGATTATTATATGAGGTTTTACATCAGCATTGACATGCCTTCAGTGCATGAGAAGGATCAGCCATGCATGTGACACATTCAATAAAATCAAGTGTCTTCACAAGAAGCAGACTTGATACTTGTAACTATGAAAGAAACAGAAACTAGTGTTATCACTTTTATATTTACAACTGTTCAAATTAATTTTGCTCTTTCTGTCATGAAAGAATTAGAAATGGAGCATGGACAAATGCATTGTGTTTATGCTGATATCTCCTGGATGAAACAGAATCACAGAATGTCAGGGGTTGGAAGGGACCTACTGGACTCTCCAGTAAATCTCTGGCTTTTCTGAACTGGGGTGCCCAAAACTGGACACAGTACTCGAGGTGGGGTCTCACCAGTGCAGAGTAGAGGGGGAGGAGAACCTCCCTTGACCTGCTGGCCACTTATCTCAACCCTCTGAGTTCTGTCATTCAGCCAGTTCACCTCACTGTCCACTCATCTAACCCATCTAAGTTGAATATTGTTGGCATAAAAACACTGTCGTTTCTTCTTGAATACATTATTTCCATCACTAGCAAAATATGCAACAAGCAAGGAAACACATACTTTTTCAAATAAGACTGCTTGACATTTCACATTTTTGAATATCCATGATTTGCAATCTGACTGAATGACCTACTTTTCATATAAAGTAATTTTTTGAAATATGTCCAGTTTTTCACTTTCATCTTCTGACTGCCCTTTGAAGCAAGAAGAGAATTAATTAATCTGTGGATTTTGTGTGCAGAGTTGGATGTGAGACTGGATGTACATTGGGCACACATTAGTCATCCCAGATGGAAATATTCTGGCATGCAGGCTCTTCTTGGCAATAGGCAGCTGCCTCCTAAAATGTATTTCAGTTAGCCAAAGCAGAGAAGCCTACTCACTGTTGAATACTGAAAAAAAATAAATCAGTGAACAGATCTTGGCCTAAGCTCCCTGCAAAAGGCAACAAATTTCAGATGAGATTTCAATATGAATCTGAGCTTGCAAGTGCATTTGAATGCAAGAATCATATGCATGCAAGTTATCTTTGCCCCACTACCCAGAAAGATACTAAAATGTGCATTGCAGGAACATAAAAATGTTCCAGGTCACCCTTCTATAGCTCATTAGGAAACAAAAAGGTAAAATTGGATGGATGGAACTATCATATGACCACGGCATCTAAATGACTTGAAAAGAAGCATGTGACATTGTTCTTTCACTTTCTGCCTATACAGTTTTTACTGTCTGAAGAAAAACATCTGCATGTTCTTTGCCTACAGAACTACCAGTGCAGGCTGCCCAGAATCTTCCTTGACTTTGTTATCTTGAAGTGCTGTAGTGCTCTTTTGTCAGAGAGGCTTCACATATTGATAAAATATAGGCTGTATAAGTCATAATACTTTCCTCAGACTCAAGTATACTGACTGAATCTTTTTGAAGAAAATATTGGTTTCAAATTTAAATCATAAAATAATATCGTTTGACACGTTTATCACTTGAATCCAGAAGATGGCAATGCACCTTCCCCTGGAATTAACATACTTAGTCTAACATTTCCCACAGCAAACAGACTAGTGATAATACATGAGATTTAAAAGCACAGGACTAAGAAACCCAGTTTCCTTGTTCTGTTTCAAAATGAAAAGTACTAGTCACCTTTGTCACATCTGAGAATGGTTTTCTGAACTCTTCCCTCGTGTGCAATGCAAATCTCTGCAAAGCTTCACCCCTCATCCCATAAGGAGCAGGTGGTATTGCCAGGCATTACAACCAGAGAGTGCAAGTCCTTCTCTCTGTGCTGGTACCAGCACAACTCAGGAAATATGTATTTCACTCTCTAACCAAACACTGCATCCTGGCTGACTGAGAGGAGCAAATTCAGAAAACTTCTTTTGCCTACAGCATAGGCTGTGTCTGTACATTTGCCACTTAAAAATTTGCCCTGAAATTTACTATACTTCCCTCTTAAAACAAGTACCCCGTAAGTCATTTTTACTCAACATTTCTTTTTGAAGCTCTCCTTAACAATTACTGCATTCAGTTCCTCCAGGTCAGGGGATTCTCAGGTCTCCTGGTATATGATTTCTCCTAACCATCTCCTGATCTAGAGTTTCACCACTCAGCTCCAGTCCCTATGCCTCTTCCTGACTTGTGTTTGCAGTCAGACCTCTTTTTGGTTGATTAGGAAGACAGATCTTATTTTTCCATTTTGTGACAAATGATAGCCTATCACAGCCAAATGGCAAGAAAATGTCACAGAAAAATTTGTTGTACTGTACCATTTCACTAAGCTCTATATGAAATAAAGCAGAATTCTTCACAGCCCTTATTGCAAACCTTCACACTGGTTCAAGGGTTAGAATCAATGCTTCAAAATATAATTATTTCTTTTTCAATTAAAATTTTAAGCTGCCTCTGATTCTTCAGGAAAGCATTTCTCTAACCCAAGAAACTGATTTTCCAGTTACTTGGCCTGAGCACAGTTTTCAGTTGTGGTGAGAGTCTCAGAATTCAAAGTGTCCCTTGTTTTTAGTTTCTGCTTGGTCTAGACCAGACATGGATTTTTCTCTCTTCTTTTGGACTGTTGCAACATCACACTGGTTGAAAGCATTTTTCAGTCCCCAGAGAACTAAACTGCAGAGTACCCCACTGGAGTCATAATCTCTTCTAGATGATTCCCTTTTCTCCTCTTCCTCCCTCCACAAAGCTCATGTTCAATTCTATTGTGCTTGAAAGCATTCCAGTTGGAAGATGTAACACAAAAAGGAAAGTACAGAAGTTTTCCTTTTCTTGGCCATGATTGGACCTTCAAATAAAAATTCCATGAAATAATGGTTGAACAGCAGAAGCCTTACAGCAGCATTTACAGACCTCTAGCTCAGAAACAAAATAAGATAAATTTAAGATGTGCTGCTACAGTATAGTGTGGAGGTCTTATCAGTGAGGAAGAAAGTGATTCTAGGTCCCCTCCAACCCCTAATATCTGTGAATCTGTGAATCTGTGATGGAGACTCTTCATTTCTGTGGACGAAGAAGGGGTTGCTAAACCATGCAAGGTTTTCACAGCCTCTGAAACTGGTAAGGATTTATTCCTGCTGTGCTGCTGGAAGAAATAGTTTTGTGCCAGCAGTGTGAACCAACTCCTGCCCTGGGAAAGGACACCAAGACACATGGCAGACTGTGGATTGGGCCTGCTTGAGTAATATTCAAACACTCAGATCATGTAATAGTGTTAAATCACAAAAGTCTAAGTATGTTAATGAAAACCAGTCCCTGCAACCTATGGCACCAGCAGCAGTTGTAAAACAAAAGCTGCTTTCATATTAAACACACACTCACACCCAGATGATATATCTGGCAGTTACACAGTGCCTGATTTGGAGGTCAATCTCAGAAGATGGTTGCCTCAGCTGGGCACTGGGTACTTAAATCCTTAAGTACAATGCAGACCAAATAAATTCAGCAGGATTTTTACTGCTGACATAGAGTGGCTGGACTTCTTTTGTGGACTCACTTATTCCAAGTACAAATGACTTTATACTCCACAGGCCACCTCTCCTATTTTCCACTGTGCTTTTGCTTGAGCAAGATTTAAAAATCTTGCTATTGTGGAAGAAATTAATTCTCCACTTCCATATTGTGTCTCCATCTGTGAAGTCACATGCTTTAGGTCAAATTCTTCAGCCCTGACTCTGGGATTAACTTCTCCTGCAGGCATTAGCATGAGTTCTGGCCTTTCAGAATTTCTCCTTTATTTTTTTGATAAGAAATAATGTTTCAGTCCAAGGCCCTGAAATTAGTCCTATGGCTACATAGTTGTTTGTATGACCACAGTTTAACTTTTAACTCCATCTTTTACACAAATCTCTGTTCTGTGGCACTTTATGAATAAAAATCAGTGCTTAGGATGCAGCATATACTTTGATAACTGAAATATCTGAGAGCATAAATCTCTACATTTATTTAAAAAGCTCAACAGAGAGAAACTGATACAAGACTGCTGATGTACTATAAGAATAATTGGGAAAAAAACAACTATATTCATAAACAATTACCACAAATACACATCCTACTTCTCTTTGTCTCTCTGATTCTTTGGTCAATGCTTTGAAAATAACCATTTGTCCATTCCATATGGCAAATGGAATTTACAAGAGGAAAGGTTGATGCCAACATCTGTCTTAAAAAAAGCAGGCAAAAAATATATTAAGAAGTTAAACTACAGAAGAGTAGGCGGGTCAGGGTCTTATGAATATGTACCTATTACTTACACAGGCACTGAAGAGACCCCACTTAATTCTGTTTCTCACTGATGCCATTTCACCTCAGTCATTGGTGTTAGCCCTGAATTGCATCATTGTGTGTGAAAAAGGAATTCTAACAGTTTTGAACTTGCTATATTTTAATTTCAGTGTTTTTGTGCTACTACCCTGGGAGAGTAGAGGCTTCCTCTTCTAGGGTCTCAGTGTAGGGGGTATGAACGTGAGCAACACCTTTTGGAGGTGGGAAAACCCAGGTACAAGCACATCAGCTGCTTGCCCAAAGTGATGCCTGAAATAGCTCCTGACTATGGAATAAAACCCTGGTCTCCTGATTCTAAGGTTGATACTTCAGCTGCTGCTTCCCCCAGGGCATGTGATTCAGGGCTCAGCCTTCATTATGTCAAACCAGCTGTTAAAAAAACAGCCTGTTTCCCACCACCTGCCTGTTACAACCTGCCCCATGAGTACCCAGCTCCTGGAAGGGCTGTCCCTGCTGCTGGGAGCCTTGGGACCACACGGGCTCCTCCCTGACCTTTGCCTTCCCTTCCCTGAACAGGGAGGCCCTCCATGGCTGGCCCTCACCTCTGCACCCCTTCCCACCCCAGTTCTGCTTGGGGTCACGCTTCAAAGTCTCCCCCCTCCCCAAGAGAGCCTCCTCCTTCTTCCTGGCCCCTCTCCAGCCTCCCTGAAATCACTCTTCCTGAAGAAGATATCAAAAATTCCCTACTTGTAATCTGGGGGTTTGTGCACGCCGAGAGCCAAGCTCACCTGCAGATACCTGCTTGACACAGAGATGCCCTCTGATCTGGGTTCTCAGATGAACACTTCAAGGTTTTTCTGAGAACTTGGTTTGACAACACTAAAAAAAAACCCCACAAAACCAGCCCCTGCCCTACAAGTTCACAATTGCTGTGGTTAAAACAGAGCTTACGTGCTGCAACTTAGAGGATCAGGTATTTTCTGTGCTTAAGCTGAACACAATTCAGTAGCTTCAGATGTCTGAACAGTCAGACTGCAACTGCAGTTGGGGTACATGGGAAGATTAAACTGTGCCCCAAGTGCTCACTGGAATAGGCTTCCCTTTCCACCTCACAGTTCACGCTCATCAGGAAAATAATTATTATAGCTACTTTGTCCCACTTTGGAAAAGAATGCTTCAAAGTGCCATAAGACAGGCTGCCTGTAAATCAAAATCCTCCCTTTTCTCCCAAAACACTGTAGACCCTCTCCTCAGCCAGTCTGTGGGAGCTCTCGGACACAGGCAGGGGAATTAAATCAAGAGAAATGCATCAAACAGAGATAAATAAACTGGGTTACGCTACGTCGTAGTCTTTCACTCAAAGAAGCATATTAGCATAGACTTTTTTTTTTGAGGAAAACAAAGAAGTTGCTGGCTTCAGCCCCTGTCCTTCTGCTTGTAACACAGCTCACAGCTGCAAAGTTTACATGTGTTTACTTGGGATGCCACAAGCCAGCCAGCAATGAGGTTGTCATCCTGATCTGAGGAAACACGATGTGCATACATGCCAATGAATTTGCCACAAGTGAAGCACTTTGCTGAGATAATTCAAAGCACATTACATTTCATCAGTTGCCTATTCCATCTACAGCCCATCACAAAAGCCAGCAACGCTGGAGCATAACTCATCCAAAAGGTGCAGCTCCACAAAATCTTAGACACTTGCAAAATCCTGCTGATTTCTTTGTGGAAAGTGGGGTAGGAACATTGTGAGAAAGTCCTGACAAGATCAAACTGGATTTCTTCACATTTTCTGAACAGATTTTGAGGGACTTTCCATTAAAAGTACATCTCTTTTTTTTTTTACATCTAGACTATTTTAAAATACAAGATTAAGCAAGCCAAACTGAAAATGTTACAGTTTTGTTAAAACATATACAATGTTGAGTGACTAGACTGGAAAATAAACTCCACTTAAGGTGGAATTTTATTACATTGGAACCTTTCAACCTGGAACAAAATGATATTTTGAAATTTCACAGCACTGCAAGAAGGGATTCCTTCTGAGCCTGACTTTAATGCTGTCACTGCCTAAGGGTTGCAGCCTTAATTGAGTGAGGATTTGAAAATCTGATATTAAAACAATACAGAAGCACACACTGGGTTGGGGGTAAGGGTGTCTTTCATCACAATAATGACAATCCTCTCTTTCCATGTGATCTGAGATTCCTTCTCCTACAACTTTAAGTTCACAGAATCACAGCATGTTAGGGGACCTCTGAAGATCATCAAGTCCAACCCCCCACCAGAGCAGGACAAAACTAAGGCAGAACACTCAGAAATTCATCTAGAGAGGTCTGAAAGTCTCCAGAGAAGGAAACTCCACAACCTCTCTGAGGAGTCTGTTCCAGGCTCTGTAACCCTTACAGTAAAGAAGTTCTGAAGGCAAATTTCACATCCTGAGACCAAGATGACAGACACTGGTGACAAATCTACTTGGTGCACATTTGAAACACAGCCCAGTGCACCAGACAGTGACAGTATTCAGAGGAAATAGGCAAACTTTTCTCACTTTTGAGGTCTGATCCTGACTTTTCTGTTTTTGCAAGCACCACTCCAAACGAATGGGACAAAGGCAATACAAAGCCAGCAAAGTGCTACCAATCTTTATGGTCCTTGCATGGAAAAAGAACTGCTCAAGCAAGTCTGACAAGCTTCTCAGAAACCATTGTCTTAGTCACCTATATAGTTGGATAAAAAGGAAAAATCACCACAACAGAGGTGTTGGCTTTGGGGGTGAGCACAGGGGGTAGTGCTAAATTCAGCAGCCAGAGAAGAGCAAAGAGAAATTGTGAGCTTTCCACCATATTAATGAAAATTAATTCAAAAGGTGGAGAGTAATATTCTTCAAGATGGATAATTCACATTAGCTGTGTGATTCAAACACACTTGCTTCCACACCACCTCAGGATTTATGTTTGATTTCAGTTTTCATTGGACTGCTCATGAATGACAGAGCATGTGTGCATTTTTCTTTTCCACAGGTCTCCATTAATGAGGACTCTGTTGCATTAAGACAGTCAAGATTGTCTCTGGTGAAACATGTTGAACCAAGGTGTTTGTGCCTATATAAAATTAAGCCACAAGTAAAGCATTTATTTCTGACAGCAGATTTATAATAGGAAAAACGCAGCAGGAATGAAGAGCTAGAAACCCTCCTTGTAGCTTTTTTTCATAAACTTCACCTTGATTTAGTATCTCAAACAAGTAGCAGGAAAGCCCAACAGCAGAGGTAATCCTATCATCTTTTCTCCAACAGCACCATTCCATCTTTTTTACTTCCTCATGCTGCTAACATGAATTCAAATCATCTGTGTTTAAAGCTGAATGCAGTGATTGACAGATCTTTGTAGTCTCAGTCCATACTGAAGATTATTCTAGATACCTATCAGTTATTGCTACAAGCCCTGTCTGATATTCAATACCTACAGGGAAAATTGTTTTTAACGGTGTAATGTTTGATCTATTTTGAAAGCTATTTTAAAATAAGATACTAATTATAACCAGGTGGCTAAAATACAGATTGGGTTTTTTTATAGGTTGATTTTTGGGGGGAGAAGGTGGACAATAACAGCAAAACTCTGTTATACTGCAGTAAGAACAATGGTTCAGAACAAAACACAGATAAAAAAGAAGCGTTTTGTTTTGTTTCTACTTGCTTCTGTAAAAACAGCTATTCCAATAAGATAGGATAAAGGAAAGAGGTTTGCTCCTGGCTTGTAGTACAGACTCATGGCAGTACATGCTGCTCTGAAGTAACTGCTTTCATGAACACAGGTCACTTCAAAGCTCAGTTGCTATGCTAGAAAACTGGGATGCTGGAAGAGACCTCTAGGTGTAATACACGTCTTAAAGTGGACACAAATGTAAAATGAAATGGTGAATGCAGTGGTCAGCCCACCCACTGTGCTCAGGGGCTGGCAGTGCAGAGAGGCAGAAGGATATCCTCTTTGATTAATACCCCCTGAGCTGAGCTGCCAACCCCACAGCTGGGATGCAGCTAGAGCCTTGCTGCTCCTGATTACAGAACAGGCTTCTTTAGGCAAGGCACCAGAAGATCAGCCAGTTGGTAGGAAAGAATTCCAGCCAATGGCCCTGCACTCACAGGGAGGAAAGTGGAAGCACTGCCTTCTCACTTGGGCAGCCCAGCAAAGGCAGAAGATGAAGAAGCAAAGGTCAGAAAATGCCAGCTGGTGCCCATCTTCAGTTCCCTGAGCTGATCACTCCAATGTGGTAAAAAAATAAATATGTTATAAAATATTTTTTTTATAAAATAAATATGTTAAGGGTGAGGGTAGGGAGGATGGAGCCAGACTC
>JANHGL010007210.1:11554-23388 GCA_024611195.1 Ceyx melanurus | reverse complement strand
TGACAGGACGAGAGGCAATGGGAGTCAGTTGGAGCACACGAGGTTGAGGGGAAACACAAGGAAAAACTTGTTCCCAGTGAGGGTGACAGGGCTCTGGAAGGGGCTGCCCAGGGAGGTTGTGGAGTCTCCTGCTCTGGAGATACTCCAGACCCACCTGGATCTGTTCCTTGACTTGGTCTAGGTGCCCCTGCTCTGGCAGGGGGGTTGGACTAGATGATCTTCTAGGTCTCTTCCCACCCCTGACACCCTGTGATACTGTAATGTGAGGCAGGCTCTTCTTTGAGCCTGTCCCAGCCTTCCCCATCACTTGGTTTTTCTACTGAAGGAATTGGAATCGGTTCTGGCTGACAGCATCATGCTCTCAGTGCCTTTCCCCACAGCACTGAAATGTAATAGCAGGGAAAGAAGTAAAAGAGAAGCAACTTGGCACAAACAGCAGGCAGGACATTGACCTTGAATTCCACCACCCTTCAAGTCTCCTACTGACATGACAGATCATACCCAGGTCTTTCTGAAACTTGGATAACTTTGTGCTCCCAGCTAAATGAATCTGAAACTGTTAGTCAAGGGCTTAACAGTGCTGCTCAGTTCAAGAAAGTCTTTCATGGTTTTGTGATTGGGATATGAGGAATGAACATAGCTAGTGTGTTTTGGCTCAAAATCATGGTAGGAAAAGAATAAAAAAACCCCAAGGGAATGGAGCTTGTGCATCTTGGGTTAGATGGGTTGGTTTGGGCCGCAGAATTCTTAGTGCCTTTTTCAACATTTAAATTGTCCCTGGTTGTTACTCTGTGTGCTTAGCAATGAAAGAAGTACAAAAGAGATGAAAATACAGACTTTATAAAGCCAAACTCTGCCCCCTAAAGTAAAAGGCAGCATAGGCAGCACTCAATGCATCAGTAGTTTGGCCAAATCAGAAAGTCACAAATGGGCAAATTCCATCAGCGGAATGACAGCTAAAAATATCCTCACATGGACAAGAGCACAGAAGTTCATTTTTCACACACTGAGCAAATAAAATCTGATCAGTTTTCGCATTCTCAATATTACCCCATTACATTATGTGGAAGCCTGAAACATGATGATGATTTAAATAAAAAGATCCTCCCCTGTTTGTCAAGTTGTCATTTTTCCATCTGCAAATAATGAAACATAAACTACTCTGAAAGGGAGCGATATGGAAGGGAATGTGTTCCACGGATCTGTGGAGAACCACATAGAAACATATACAGAAAAAGAAGCTGCAGCATGGAGCACTTCCTGACCTCCCTTTGGCTACAAGTCTAAAAGAAGTCTCCAAGGCAAGAAGCATGAAAGAGCTTAAACAAGAAACCCTTCAGAAGTACAGCTCTGTGCTGCATGAATACCACAACACAGGAAAAATCTGCTGTGTAGGAGTACAGTCCTCCCACTTGAAAAGAGCTGGTAATGCCATCATGTCACGGAAAGATTTTCTTCATGGCTTTTGTGCATTGAAGACATTAGCAAAGTGGGAAAAGTGTGAGCTGACAATTGTGTGAAAAGAAGGGTTTCTTAATTACATTGTAAAGCACGTCTCATTTAAACACGCAGCAGAATTAATGTTAAAAATTCACGTATTCCCATAGAAATGGATGAGAAATCAGTGCATGTTAATCTAGCAAATAGTGCACTTCACATCTCCCTACTAATATTAAGGAGATAATCTTCCTCAACAGCCTATAAACTTTACTACCACCCTAGCTCCCTCTGGCAGTGTTTGCTGCAGAAGCACCCACTGGATGCCTGTGCTACCTTCCAGTTGGACCCTGATACAAGCCAGTCCATGTTTCAGCATTTGCATAATGACTTGTTTGTCCATCATTTCAAAGAATCACAGAATATTAGTCCAACCTCCCTGCCAGAGCAGGATCACCTAGATCTCCCACTTCACAAATTCCCTGCTCAGGATGTGTTGACCCTTTTCTATTTCGCTATGTCTGGATGTCTGCTCACCTTCCCTGTGCCACGTGGCTTTGGCTAGTTACATCCATCCTGCTGGTGGAGGGGGGATTTGAGCTCAGATCAGGGTCTTACTGTGTTCCCACCCAACTGAGTGTCACCACCTGGCTCTCACAGTTGGCTCACAATTGTGCCAGGCTGTCAAGAGTCAATACAGAGCATCAAGTCATTGAGCCCTGAGCAGAGGCTCAAAAACCTCATGACAACATGAAGCCCAAGTGTCATTCAGAGCCCAAAACTGAAAGCAGGTCTCTGTGTTTTGATTTGATACCTTACACAAAAGGCAGTGTGACTACATTGAAGCCTTTGGCACCAGGAATGTAAAATCTAGTGGGTTTTGAACCAGTCCCACTGCCTGAAAACTACACGAGGCTGATAGCAGCTTTGCTCTTAATGCCAGACTTGCAGGGCATGCTGAACACAAGCTTATCCACAGTTCCCTTTAGTTACATGTTGGTGAATAACAGCCTTCATCTCTATGCATGTCATTCTCATTTCAGCTGTTATATCAGTCACCCTGATGAGCCTTCCTACTCTCTAAGGACCAATAAAAAAAATAAATTAAAAATATATATATAAAAAAACCAACAGTAACACAGACCACTTCTAGAGTCCAAAATCCTTACATGAAATAAATGCCAGAGATACACTCCCCTCCCTGCCTGCTTATGGAACTCAGAGGCCAGACTTGCTTTCTTTCCCAGCCCCTAGACAACTCTAAATAGCATTATTCTTTTTCTACTCACTGATCCTTCAAACAGCTTTTTTTTTTTTTTTTTGGTCTTTTCCTTCATTTGCCTGGGAAATCCACACATATAAACACATATAAACCTCTGGCTCTCGTGCTAAGTTTTTACAAAGTCTAACGTGCATGTGCAGGCACACACATGCACATTCAAACAGTCCACCAGACCATGCACACACACTGGTGCTGCTCAGCACCTCACCTTGCTTTGGGCTATGCTTTAATGGAACAGCCATTGGGACCTTGAAGCAGTAACAAGCTGATCCAAACATGCTTTGTGTTTTGTTTTCAGAGGAGGTGTGGTGGGGGCACAAGGGATACTTAATCATAAAAATGCTGAATATTTAAGCCCTTTCCCCCTTCCATCACTCCATTTAAATCAGCAGTGCAGTGGGAATGAAATACAACTCGGCTTTCAAACATTTTCGTATTTAATTCAATTTACTTCTAGATTGATAGCTAAACTCAAAGCAGATTTTACCCCTTTTCTCCTGGATGGGAAAATAGAGATGATCAATTTCCCTTTGAACTCAGTTTATAACGTTTCTGTTTTTTCCCCATTAACTAAAAACAAACAAACAAAAGAAAGCAATTATTAAAGTGCTCTGTAATCTATTTCCAGTAGAGAATTACAATAAAATGGAGTGAAGAGCTGAGTCTCTCTCTCCAAGCCTAAAGGGCAGGTGTTTCCAGTAGCTGCCACATGATTTGGTTGTCTCAGAAAAAGCACAAGATCTTGAATTGGTATTTTATTTTTAGAAGGAAGCTTTCTCTACAAAAGCTAAGGTGAAACTACCCAGCCATCATGTATATTGTACCAATTCACTTCTAGAAGGAATGAAACCAAGGTAATACCCAACCACATATTTTGGGAAAGACATGAGTAAATGGGAATGGAAATTGATAACAAAATCACAATTTCCATTGATGTATATGGTAAAATTCACCAGATAGATACTTCTAATACTAACAGGGAATATTTAGATTTTTTTTTGGAGTGATCCTTCAGCAGAACAAAATAATGAGAAGGTTGTGAACACAGGGCACAGAGTTGTCTTGAGGGAAAGCACTACCAGGCCAGTCCTGACTGAACCCATGGTGCCAACAGCTCAGCTCTTTAATAGAGATGGGTGGTCTCCATAGATGTCAATCTTGCCTCTATCATAAAAATGTACTGCTTTTTAATTTTTTTTTTAAAGTCTGGTTTTGGTGACTATCCCAGAGTTCATATATTTCTCCAAAGTTCAAAGAGCTTCATTCCTTTCTAATTTTTTTTCTGAAAGTACACTGGAAACTTCACAAGAAAATCTTTTCACTCTTAAATCTCCACATCATTCAGACTTCATCCATGTCAGAGAAAGTCTTCTGCAGCTTGCTCACATTTTTGTTTCATGAGTTTTCTTCAGCAAAAAAAAGATAATAGAGGAAATTGATGAGAAGACGACCTACAGAGGTTCCTTTAGGCCTTGACAATTCTTCTGAGATGCTGTGAAAACTGACTAAAAAGAAACTTAACTGAGTCTTCAAAAATATGAGTTGTTTGCGTTTTGGGCAGAAGATGAATAGATGGGATTTTTAAATTTGAACAGTCTATTGCCAGCACTTATGAATAAAATGCTAAATTAATTTCTGAACAAACAACTACCCTGAGGTCTCCATCTCCTCCTCCTCTCTGACTGCCTAAACACAACTTCCTCTCACTGGAGTTGCAGTTTTTCTAGCTGGAGAGTGGAAAGTGCTGTTCTTTTACTTCTGTAATTTTTCCAGAGCCTACCTTAATGAACACACCTAGAACTTCCTCCAACATTTAATTTCCATTCAGAGAGCTATTTCACACCCCACAAGCACAGCTTTATTTCACGCCTCTCTCATCATTTCAGTGAGTGCAAGTTGAGGCACAAAGCCAGCCCAGCTTCTGAAGGACTCAGCCCTGCAAAGTCTGTTCATGCTCAGCTCTCCTCTGATGTTTAAAAGTCCCCATCCCCCCTTTAGGACTACTTTACAATTCAAAAGTGAGAATAAACTGTTTTCTGTTCAGAAAACTTTTGCTCTGGCCTTGCTAGCAGACCCAGACTTCCCATGTGCACAGGAATACAATAAACACACAGGAAGAAAAATATTTGTGAGGAAAATCATTTAGAAATCAAAGGGTCATAATATACCATGTAAAGCATTTTGTGGATTCAATTACTGAATAATAATGAAAGATGAGAGATTCATGGCAACCTAGTCCCAAGCCCTCTGTTTATAATCCCAGGCCAAATAAAATACTAAGCAGGTGCCTTGCATCCCTGACTCTGTAGAGGACTTTTGTCTGCCCCTCACTTTTCAATCCATTAAAATTATTAGACATGATATTGTAAAAAGACAAAAAAATATTTTCCAGAGTTAATGAGAAATATATCTTTACTATTTACCTACATTGATTAAATTTTTTTGAAGTCTATAAAACAGTGCAGGGAAAAAAAAATAAAATCTTGATCCATTCTAAGAATGGATGTAAGAATTCCCTCCAAAATTACTTTGAGCTTTGTTAGGAGGAAATCCAGACAGCCTATTAAAATATTTTCTTTTTCTTTCTTTTTTTTCTCCTGACACTAACAATCATCTGAATTTTTTTTTTGTTCTTTTAAGAATTTCAGGAATTTTTATTTTGTTTTCTGCTTTGTTACTGCCATGCCATCACAAAATTGACAGAAAACTAATATAACAGCAAATACCTTCCTAGAGAAAATAGAACATTTATGTCCTGCCTCCAAAATATTTTTTTTAAAGTTCACCTATAATTAAGGTGATGTTTATGCTTTCTATAGCTCCTGTTCTTCTATAGCTCATCATTCCCATATAGCTCCAGCTCTTCTGCTCTTATACAACTTTTTGTGGCACACATGTGCTTTGCTATACTACTTGTTCTATAACAAATAGAAAAGTATTTCAAGAAAACCAATTTTCTTGAAAAAAATTTCCTCATCTATCAAGTCTTAAAAACTGGGGGAAAAAAGATGCTCTGTTAGATATTTATGGACTCAGATACTTATCATATTTCCCATAATTTAAGGTTCTTTGTGACAGAGAACTGCAATAAACAGCATCAACAAAGATCAGAAGATAAAACGGACTTTCTAAGCTAAATTTTAAACAGGAGAGCATTTATTACAGTGCTCAAGTTATAAGAAAGAACAACAACTGGGAAAACAAATGATATAAAGAAATGGCCTTGAGGAACTTTTAGATCCCTGTGGATCTAATTTTTTCACTCTGCTGGCTAGAAGGAGTTGCTAACTGAAAGCTGCTCACCAGCACATACAAAGTGAGGTGACCTTAGTCTAATTCCTAATAGACAAATACCAAAAGCAGACAGCTATTACAAGCTATATATTGAAGCAAGACAAGACCAGGATAGGCACGAGGAGTAGCAGACATTTAGCTAAAAATGAGGTTGTCAGAAATTGTGCTGAAATGAAGCTTTTGGTACAAAAGGGCATCATGTTCTGGCATTTGCAGAATACCTGCGATTTCTGAATATTTTAGCAATTCACTTTACAAGTGATATACAGCAAATGCAGCAGACATGACTGTGAAGTGAAGCCCTGTACAGAGGTGAACAGTTTAAAACACTAAAAAGTGCTGGAGGAAAGGGAAGAATGGGAGCTCGGCTTATAAGTCTTTTTTTTAGCCAAACCCTAGAAAATCAACTGGAAAGGGCAAGTGCTCAGCACTTTGGGTAAGCAGGCTGTTTAAGTGCCTGTATACAGATTTATGAGCCAAAGTTCCAGCTCTTTATAAATCCTTAAGCACAAAGGCAGAGGGTTAATATTTCAGAAGTGCTTGGTTCTTAATTACACTGAAAAAGATTAGGTGAAAATCTGTGTTGTAAAGAAGATTTTTAGAAGACCTCAGTCCCAAACAACTCCCTGTGTGACCACCTTGAGGTTTGTAGAGAATCAATCAAAGGCCTAAATGTACATAATATACATACATAATATAAGTATCTTACGTGTTGCTAAGACTTTACCCATAAACACACTAAAAGTTAACTTCTGTGCCTACTGCTATCAGATGCACTCTGTAAGACTTTCCACATCCAGTGAATTTAACTAACAAATGGAGTTTTCACTATTTTTATTTCACTGCAAAATTGGCATTGCTGTGTGAGGGCAGAAAAGGCTGCGAAAATGTGGGTGCATCAGAAGTAACCTGTGTGGGTTACTGCTCCCCAGATTTTTCCACAAGACCCCTCTTTATGTGAATGTTAAGTCCCCAAATCAGGAACAAGGTCAAAACGTTGTGCTGCTCACATGGCACATCTGAGAGGAGACCCTATCACCATTTTCCTAAGGACCACTGCTTGCTAAGCAAAAATGTTGCTGAAAGAAATCTGGAGGAGAGGGGTGGAGAAAGGAACCGAGGAGAAAAGAAAGAGGAATTGACTAAAACCAACCTAAGGAATATTTTTCTTATTTCAGCATGAAATGTTGACAGAATTAAATGTGGGATTAAAAAAACCAACCTTCTAACGCACAGTTTCATGTTACCTCCGCAAGAGTTTTGATTCCACTTATGAGACTTCCCGAATGAAAACTCTGGCTGTCTGCCTGCCTCAAAAATACATTTTTTCCTCAGCAGAGTGGATTTGCCAGTTGTCAATGCCATTACTTTGCTAGCCAGCAAAATATGTTCATACTCACAGCAGGCAATTACCATTCTTTTCTCTACTGGTAAGGGGCATGACTTCACTCCCAGCCCTAAGATCCCTGGATCCTTTCCTTATTGCATAGTCTAGTTAGCCAGTGTAATTAACCCTTAAAGTAAACGGAACAATTCTTTCTATTTAAAGTGAGTTTTGTCCGAAAGCAGTTTGTAAACAGAGAATTTGTTTTACACTTTTGCAGTTCCAAGGGGCATTGGTTGCCATCAGAGCTAAGCTGCCTCACTCCACCGCTTGACAACCCTGGTTAGAGTCAGCTCTCCAAAAACAAAACCAGCAGGGATCAAATCCAAAACTTCTTGAAGTTAATGGGAGCCTTTTAATTAATTTCAGTGTCTTTGGGGAAGGCCCCGTAGGGCAAATATTCCTTTTTGAAACTTGTTCTCCAACTAGTGGGGCCAGAAGGTGGTATTTTTCACACATACACAACAGTGCTGCAAATGCTCCCAAGTGCTCTTATAGCAAAGCCTCAAACCAGTCTGGGAAAAGAAGAACTAAAAAACCCAACAAACCAAAACAACAACAACAACAACCAGGTTTCTGGATAAAAATCTGATCTGCTTTGCCTGATAAAAGCAAGAATAATCCAGTGAAATAATGCAACAGAGATAACAGATCTGGACATGTCACTTGCAGGAAGCAAACAGGGCAAATTACTGTTAGGGTCTTGATCTTTGCGAGTGAAGCTTTCAGGCTAACCACTGAAAGGTGCCACAGAAAGCAAAAAAATAAATAAAGATGAAAAAAAGGTAAGAAAAAGTCAGGGTCCTTATATAAAAACAGTTCTGGATTCAGCTGTATAAGCCAGATGCTTAAATATGCTGGGTCTGGAGATGTGCTGTGATCTGTTAGCTTTTCCATAGCCCAGCTGGGAAGTTAGAAGCTGAGTGACTAGATGTCCACTTTCATTTCTAGAGTACAAGGATCACAGCTTTCCTTGTCAGTCAGAGGCACTCACACCAAAGCCAGTATTGTACTACAGACAGAAAGACAGACCTTGGTAACACTGATATTCATGTGACGCCAGCTCCTGGCTCAAAGGAGCAAAGCTGACAGCTTTACCCCACGTTTACACCACAGAAAACGGGATCAGAATCTGCACCACAGTACGTAGGGTGCAGCTTCCAGCCCAAATACCATCCTGAACTGAAGTTATGTAGAACAACCTGTCTGTACTAGAAAATGCAGACAGCTTCTTAAGGGTTACATTTCCTTTTTACATACTTGTACATCAAAACCATATTGAAGCATAGTCTGGGATTCAAACATATCCTACAAAAACAGGCAGCATAACTCTGATATTGAACTCCAGCCCAGTTTTAATTGACTGCCAGCTCTCAGCCACTTCCTAAAGCTCCAGATAGCCAATACCAATGTTGTAATTTCTAAACGTGTGCTTCTCTCAGCAGGAGACAAAATCTAAGGGCTTCGGCTTGGCTTTTGAAATATAAACACGATATCTTAACTCCCACAATGGACCTCTACCTTAGGCACCTTTCTGAAAGGGGGAAAAAAAAATTAAGGAGGGTGGCAAGCAGGCAGTCACTTATTAAGAGGATATCGCTGAAGTATAAACAACCCAATGTTTTCATAATTCATTGGCAAATAATTTACAGTGCTGCTAGTGAAATCCCTTAGAAACCTCTTCAGGCACTGGCAACAGAGTCGACTGATAAGTATTTTTAATTAATGCCACTGCAATCATGTGTTCCACATACTTAGGATGCTATTTTCATGCCAATAGTTAATAGCAAAATGGCTTTCAGAGTATGCTACAGCTCCCAAAAGCATGAGTCTACAAAACTCAGAAGCAGCAGTAGTCTCGGGCAAGGGAAATGTTTAGTCATGGGAATTTAGGTGAACACTACACCCTGTACATGGCTACTGCCAGGACACACTGACAGCACAGATATTTTGCCCTAGCCAAGTGTCTAAGAGCAGCCTCACTAGCATTTCTAGGCCGACCATGCCAGACAGTGTTGATGGAGCAAGTCAGTTGGTTAAGTAACTTGGGGGCTCATGAGTGCCTCCCTTCTTCAGGTGGTTATTCCCCATTTTGAATGTCCATATTTTTCCAGTTCCCACGGCAGAGAAAATCATACTGTCACTCCCTGAAGCACTCCTAAAGACAGGAAAACATGTTCTCCAGCCAGCCAGAGAATGTGCTGTTGGTAGCAGCAAGGAGGCTGCCTCTGTCACTCTGGGAAACACACTTAAACGAAAGCTGAGTTTCAGTCCCAGCTCCCAGTGTAAGGGGAGGGGTGATTCAGTAATTATTTCTCTTGTCTGTTACAACACCTCATGCCTGCAAAGCTTATGGAATATTGGCACTATTCCAAAATATCTCCAGTGCTGATGCATCACAAAGCACCAGAGTGCAATGATGCATCACCACCTCCCCACGCTGCAACATGACACGAACATCACTGAAGAACAAGGCAGTGACTTTATCACTGAGTAATTTAATTGATGACTTGAGCTCTAAATAGCCACTTCCCTTCACCTCCTCGGCTGCATCCCTCCTTCTAAAGATGTCATCCACACTAAACTAGCACTTACTGTTGAGAGAGTGATTGATGCTTCATGGCAGCAAGTAAGAGGAAAGCTCTAGTGAAAGTTCATTAACTTTAAGCTAATGCATTTCATGATAAAAACCAAGCTGAATCACTAAGGGAGAGAGAATAAATCTGATTAACAGGAGATGATTTGTAAAACATCAGGAATAACCAAAAGCCAGATGGAGAAAAGGGTGAAAGAGAGGAAGATGAATGAAGCTAGAAGAAGAATGGAAAAGAATACTGTCTCTGACAACTCAAACAAACCCTCAGATGCAGGTTCCCTAAGTGTTTATTAGACAAAGTAGTATCTATGTCCCAATGGATGCCTAGAATGTTTATTTTATGATCTTTCAGGAAAATAAATAAATAAATAGGAGAAGCTGAGGGGAGAACTGAATATGAAACCATGTCAGTTCATGATTATTTCACATACCATGACTTAAATTGTCTTTGTTGGTCGACAACAGTTTCAAGATAACTCAAGTGATCAGCTTCCCCTTAGATGTGAACCCACCTCACAGCTACACAAATTTCCATGGCTGTATTGGAGGCAGCTCAGAGGTTTCTCCACGAGCACAGACACTGACAGAGCTACTCATGTTCCTCTGCCTTTTCCACTCAGCCTCTTCTCCCTTCTACTCCAAAAGTGATTTATCTACTCATGCTTTGGACACACTTTGTCCCTTTATGAGTATATTCTCTACATCCTGTGCTCAAACACAATCAAAAGATTCCAGGGGCAGTCAGGACAGAGACCAAACACATGATCCTCTCTATTTCCCTAGCTATCAACACAGAACAAGACTAAGGTTTCTCCTAAACTTTTTTAAATCTCCAGTAGCAGGAGGATGCAGGCAAATTCCCACAGTGCAATTCAGAATTCGAATGCATTTTTAGAATGCAGTTCTAAAATACCTCAAAATTTCTTCACTCAGTCTCTAAACTGAGTAGGGATGTGGAACGTGTCAGCACTTGAAGCTTAGAACTACCACTTGGTTAATTATGGAGCTGATTATGTAGAGCTCTCTTGGCTGCCTTACACACAAAAAGCTTGGGTATTTCAGTAAAAAAAAAATAGAGAAAGTAGAAACACCTACTGCCACAACGTGGCAGGAGCTAGGAATGATGAGAAACAAGGTCCTCTGGCTTCATGTGTGGCATTTACAATATGGAAAACTCAATGCCACACATGAAGTATGGTAAAAGTAACAGAAACAACAAAGTAGTTCTTGGTTTCCTTATTTAAACACTTCAACTACAGCTGGAAGATCCCCTTCTGCAAAAGCAACTCAGTCAGCACAAGCCTTCTGAACTTTTTCACCCAAGCTGCCTTGTAGAAAAAAAAAATACAGCTTCTTGACACTCAGTAACTGAGTTTTTAAAAGTATATGAGTATATCTAGCTAGGTTTTTAAATTATGGAAACCAGAGTTACACCCGTCAGATGCTCCTAAAAAAAAAAAGAAAAAAAAGCCTTTTGTGCATTTTGATTGGGATGACTGCTAAAAATACTTCAATACAGCTTTTTAATTTGCAGTAGCTTGAATGATAGTTTTATACTTTTAATTGCTACTATACAAAATTGCATTTTATGAAATTATGGTTTTCAGTGTTTAATGACTAAACCTGAGGAAAAGAAATGTAACCACATGCTAGTTAAAATGTAAATTTTCTGTGCTGAGAAATCTAGGTATATCTGTTTGATAGTTGGCACAAATCAGGTTATACCTAGCTTGATAAAATTCTCAAACACCACCCCAATTCAGAAAAGACAGAGATTTACTGGAGAGAGTCCAGCACAGGGCAGCAAGATGCTGAAGGGAGTGGAGATCTCCCTGCTGAGG